>DWME01002983.1:0-19432 GCA_018244795.1 Parelbella ahira ahira | reverse complement strand
AACTAATCTATAAATAATTAATACGTGAAGCAAAAACTTCGTACCCCTTTTTACGAAAATTGCGCGGACGGAGGAGTATGAAAGGCACAATTATAGTTTATATAAAGAAGGAGTGCAGGATGCTAATATTTTTTTAAAACAAAGCATAAAAAAACATTGCACACACTACCATGCATTTGACACACACATGTATATACATACATGTACTCTTTTGTGTAAGGTTAATGTCTGTGGTTAAATTAAGAATAGATTAATATTGTTTGTCTTTAATGTTTAATGTATGTGTAATATGTATTACAAATACCTTAAATTGAATGAAATAAACCATTTATTATTTACGTCCCCATTGTCAACGTCAGACATGAGACTGAGGTAGCACAGAGGAAATATTTATATGAGCGTAGTCTTTGACATTAGAGTCGAGACAACGCTCTAACTGATATTTTTATGATTTATGATCGAATTTCGATCGTTACTGGGCCAACTAGTATTTATAATTATGTCGTCTGAATGGTTCGGGGTCAGAGAATTTAAAACAAGTACAAATGCTTGAGTAATCGTTTAACAGTGTTTATTATTTAATATTTCCTTAAGTGTCTATAAGAATAGCCAGGAAAACAGCAGGGCGAACGATACTGTTTTGCGTCAGAAATAGATAACTTCAGCAATCGAACCTTGAACAGAAGGTTTCGACACTTTGAAATGTTTCTTGTTTTACCGATTAACATTTAAATTTACATAGGAAATACTTTTAGTTATAATTCAGACGTATGACGTTATTGTACTATCATACCAGATGACTTACGAGGTAAGCAGAGATCATCAAGTACTACATATATTTTAACACTTACAGACTTGACGTGTTTCGTTTACTATCATCACTACATATACGCACGGCGATGTTGAAGACCTCTGAAGCCCCCATCATTCAGAATCTGAACTATTTGCTTAATATAAGTGAGTTTTGGTCTCGCTTTGCATTATCGCATTTATCCATTTTCGCGTATCTGTTTAAAAAAAAAGACGACCCATTTGTCATTCCACTGTTGGAATATGGGTCTCCTCTCATATTGAAAGGGTTAAGCCCATGGATATCTGTTTATGATTGTTTCACCTGGCAATATTTTTACACATCCGAACCATCGATGCATGACGTAATATGGGAAATTTACAAACGGTTGCCAGGCAAGAGACATCCATTATTCAGTCCACTCACTACACTTTCTATACAAACTTGCAGCCAAAGTTCATTGAACCTCGTATATTGATTGCAGTGGACTTTTGTATATCAAAAATACATCATTGTTTTCTTATATTTTTGCTTCTTACAGCGGAGCAATGTGGCGGTTAAGAGGACATTGTTCTACTTATGAATTACATGCGCTCAGCCTTAGTACTTACTTACTAGTGTTGTAGCGGCCAGTAGTAAGTTTAATACCCTAATTTTGTATTGACGGAGGGTTGCAAAGCGAACGAACACGCAACCCCGGTAATTTACGGAGTGATTCACGATGTTCATGTTTTGATTTGCTCGAATGTTACTTTTATACAGTTTATAGACTATTTATAGATTGAACTAACGTGTAATACGTTACTTGAGTCTGTAAATTGTTGTAAACTTGAAAGGTTATAGACATTATGGGTTTTCGGCTATTCGGACTTCATAAGGTCTAGTAAAACCTGAAAAGATAGTCAGAATGAATGCTAGTATATTTTTAACTTTCAGCCGTTTTAATCGACACTAACATTTTTGTACTAAATTATTCAGCCTTTAGAGGTTGATGTGGCGTTATATAAACATTATATTATAGACAAATTTTATTAGCTCTTAACCAATTTTTGTTACCTCCTATGTTAGTTTTAGTCAGAGGTTAATATTTAAGTAAAATGGGATTAACTTCATTCATTTAACCGGGTCTGCCAAACCCTATAGTCACATATTTTTTCACTATAGATATAGACAAGATAACATTTTTATTTCAGACAATCGATATTAAGATTAAAAATAGATAAAGTATATTCATTCAGGAACATATTTTTTTGTCTTACAATTTCGTAAAGATCTTCGAAGTTGACATCGAAGGTGTAATTAACCTTGTAATTATAAGTACATATATACACTTAATGTGCAGTTCTAAATAACCTTATCATAATTTAGGATGTGCGGGACGTGCCACTTCTTTGTTTTGAGTAATACCCGTGAACTTGACGTCACGCCATTCACGTTGGCAGAGTGCGGGCTAGTATAGTATAGCCGAATCGATGTTATCTATACAATATTTGCTTAAGAGAATATATGCAGCAAACAAACAAAATGACCATTTTTACGAGCTTGACATCCTGGTGATGTCCCAATTTGTATTTCTGTTCTTATATGTATTTAGTTCGTATGTATTTGTGTGCCATTCTTACCTACGGGCTACGAGGTCGTTGTAACCTCAATAAAACTGCGATTAATGTTAAAAGTCATGAATTCTTCGCACTACGGTCGGAAAATCCTTCAAAATTACTCACATTAATATTCAGCGTGTTTACCGCGAATGAAACTTACACATTAACGGTTGGGCGTAGAGTTATTTTCCTATATTACACATTATGTAAAGAGCGTCTTTTTGAGGCTTTTGCAGATCAGTCTGTATAGTTAAGCAACGCCTAGGGCTGTCGGCAATTGGATTGGAGACCGTTAGCGGCACATTTCTATATTAGTATTTCTGTATTTCAAGGGGTAAGGTAAGTATTTTCTGTCCGTTTGTTGCCGTGAGGTAACAATTAATAAATTTGTCTGAGACTTCCCTTGGTAGTTGGAATATTCTTTATATGGATTGGCTTTTAACCTCTTATGTGTTTCAGCCTATTTGCGTTGAAGCAACGTGGTAGAACTGTATCCAGTTTGCGACAGCTTCGGAAGTAAGGAGTAATTTGTTAGTTGCAGCCGCAGCCTCATATTTAATCCACAAAAATAAAGTAAAATATTTGATTTACTGAAAAAAAAAACAATCTAAAGCCCTGAACATTCTCCACTTTGGTGTTTAATTAAAACGACCATGACTTCATTAAGAATACTTGTGACTTGTATGCAGAATGATAGTCATATGTAGTCTCGCTATTTTCCTCCTTTAAGCCTATTGATGAGCAAGCTATTGACGCTCGTATAATTTATGTACATCAAACATTTTCTGTGATTTGTGTTAATTTTATATGAGTCTGCAATGGCTGCCTCGTCCCGCCATTAATATTGCTTTTCTATGCATATTAGTGTAATTTAGCACTAAGACCATGTGCAGTTTTTGTCGGACTTAAGTTTGCTAATTCGTTTCATATCTAGACATATGATTCAGGGTTTGTTAGAGAATCAGTGGTGAATTTGACCGATTATTAACTCGTCAGTATTACGATTACTCATCATACTCGAAATTCGTGATGTAAGACTCATGCCAGTTTAAAATTTAACAGACATAGCTGCACAAAAAACATTAAAATAAATCTGAATTCTTTTATCGGCGGATCAGCATTTCAATATATTTTTTTCCTATTATTCATAAAATTTTTGTTATTTTTTCTCACCACAAACACACCCACAACATATTACCATTAAAATAAAGCATACCTACTCTATATTATATACATTTTTGTAAAAGATATCTAATTAGGTTCATGGTCGAAGTTCGTGTCTAATCCGAGTTTATTCAAAAATTTACGCCGTTATGCTGGATCCTCTGTAATTTGGTTGATTTAGTGACGAGGAGCGGCATTACGTCGCCGGCGACGTGACGACTTTTCCTTACAAATTAGTGTGCACAGGAAATGATCACAAATTTGCACTTCATACACGATCATTTCAATGAACTCTACATTCGAATAAACAGCTTTTTTAAAGTCTACAAAAAAAGTCTGAGTCTACAAAAACACGGACATTAAATTTAACATACAAAATTGACAATGAACATGCATTTTTAAATTTGTGGCAAAAAATAGTTCGCTTCGCTATTCAGTCCGTCGCGGCTGTAGGTATTTCAAATTAGGAACGTTGTCAAATTAGTAGTTTTTCGTCATTGTATTGTACGTTATAATTTATAATACGTATTAATACGACGTCATATGTCAGCTTATGACATACAGATACAAGTTATTTGTCAAACATTTGTGATGCTAATTTACAAGCGATGTTGACTTATCTATACGTTGAATGTTAAATATAGTGAATATGTTAGTCGTCCCTACAAAAAATAAACATTTCACTTATAACTCGAGGTCTAATTTAACGCACACTGATTATCTACTTTTTGTTCGCATTTGATGTGCGAGGCATGACGTAATATCCGTGATGTCCGTATTCACGCCCAACGGCCGGCTTGTGCGTTCTGACTCACTACATTTGGGTCTTAGAATGTATTAAACATATTATGTATCTGTAGAATTCGGTTATTGTCCCTGCAACGGTAAAGATTTCAGCGTACATAGAGTTTTGATTTGATTTTTTTTGATATCTTTCTATGCCGATCTATTTATTCCAATTTACTTGGTGTCATTTGAAATTCTGAGTTCCTAGCACGGAGACTGGTTTTATATCCGGCGTATGGCATAAGGCTCAGGGTATTCCATGGCACCTATAATATGACTAGTGAAACGTTGGAATGTACACGATCTTTTGCTTGCTTTTTCGACGAAAAACTGGCGCGATATTAAGTCAACTGTTCTAACTCCCTATTTAAACGTCTAACTTGCGATTCAAACGGGCAATAAACAAAATTTTAAAGTAAATAAATGCTTTAACAATATTTTACGTGCGCGATATTAGCTTATCACATATATAATGTACGTAGGAATGTAAGGGTATATTTTAATCAAATTATTAGTAACTTCCAGATGTCTAACTCGTTTAAAATTTTGTGTACCAGTTAGGAACCGAGGGCAATACAATATTTACATACTTTAAATACAATTGTATCACCAATTAAATTTAATAAAAAGTATAATTATATGTAACTCTAGGGTAAGGGTGACCTTGAAATGACACATTGTAAATATTTTTTATCTAGTTATCATGTCAATGTTAGCTGTTAATACTTGTGAGACAGATGCCACTTAACTAGTTTTTTTTTATTTGCATATAAGATTTGGAACTTTTTTTAAATGTTAGCACTTAGCAGTTTTTAATTTACTGTTGAAATGTGCCTCTGAATGGCTCTAATAAAAGTAGATAAAAACTTCGAAATAAAATTCTGAAATAGGTATAACAAGAAGATATATGTTGGAGAAAAATATTTTAAAGATCAAAATAATTCTTAACTGGGACTATATTCTTCTGGGACTGAATTAACTCCACTAGGCTGTCTCTAGTACAATTAGGTAAAATAATTAATAGTTAAATTCAAGTGCTTTTGTAAGCTGTTGGCAGCGGACTGATATTGACACACGATAACTGTCACGTGTGTTATTTGGGGTTCCAAAGGTATACAGCAATGTTATAACTTGTATGACTGTTTTTCTTTTTTTTTTTAAAAGAGTGCCGGGAGTTATTTTCCGCCGGCTTTTTGCTTCCGGTCTACATAAGCCTAAAAGAGGCGTTCAAAGCCGATGAAAAAAATTGATGATGTATAAGATTTGTTTTGACGTTCATGACGTTATTTATAGTATATACCTTATAATGAATAAAAACTTTAGAATGTTGAATTTTGAAAATAAATGAATTTGCAAATGCCTTTTTAATGTTCTAATTTAAGAGGTTTTACATGTCCATATTATATAAGAAATATATTCAAGAAAAACATTCCTTTTATTTTCTCCTTTAATTAATATCGACCACCACTTTTATGTAATTCCTATATTACTACTTTTTATGTAAGCACGTTGAAAATAAATGCCGTTCATGAGCTTAAAGAAATAACATGACAATTAGAGAGTTAATATTTAACCAGCCGCGATTAAGTAACTTCACACATGCATTGAAGATACAGTGAAAGTATATTAGGAGAATTGAAAAATTTGTGTCTGTGAACAGTCTGTCGTTTCGTTATACAATGTAGTGTTAAGATATAAAATTGTCTGCTGTATATCCCGTACATATGATTGTTGTTATAATTACTTGTGTTAAACTTTTTACAAACAATTTAATTACATTTAATATTTTTTAAATGTTAATTTAATGTTTTGATGTTGTGGACGCAACGAATACTTGTAGTATTTAATCATTCTTACGCAACTTTGCTATGGTCTCGCGAACGGAAGCTTATAGTATCAGTATTTAACGGGCATACGGATTACATCAAAGAATTGTATTATCTTTCCTCTGAGTTTCTTGCATAATATGAATAACAGGTCATATATTTTGCGCACGCTATCATGTGAAAATGAACGACTTTTTGAGACGGGTCATCTCATGACAAATAGTGGGTAATAGTGTCCGATACATGTTTGCATTGACTGAGGAGTCGTCAATACGTGTCAAGTTGTAATCATTAATCTCCCCATGAATGCGCAATCAGTGAGCACGGAAAACATAACTCTATATTTATTATCTGTACGCGCACAGTCGGGTGACAGTTAACGATTATTATAGTTCCGATTTTTTAAAACAAGAAAGACATAGAGCTGGTGTAGTAACGTGATCCAGTTTATGTAGATACTTGCATTTGTATTCGATAGTTTTGGCAGCAGCAGCCTAGGAAACATCTGGTGCCAATTTAAATTTTTTAGTCGTTGTTATTTTTAGGTTATATCATATATTTCGTTTGCTGATTTGTTTGTTTGTAATGCTTTTTTTCATGGCATTGTTATTTTTATCAAAAATTATATACATATGTGATGTAAATCGAAATGCTGAATCCAATTCAATCCAAATCCAGATCCAATCCACTGTCATGTTTGTTCGTGCTAATCCCTGAAACTATAAGTCGGATTTCAAAAAAATCTTTTTGAATATAATGAATATAGCCCGACATATATAGCATGACAGATGATATGGCTACCTATATCCATACTACAACTCTTAGTTAATTGATAACTGGCCTTAAAAAATTATAATTGTTAAGTAATTTAATAAAAAACCGCTACCGGCTTTATTTGCGGGCGCTGGCGTCTTGGTTAGTACCTAATACGGGAATACAATGTACCATAAACAAACGTACAATGTACAAACAAATGAACATTAAGTTACAATATGCTGTAGTTCTAGAAGTAAGTACGTGACATCATATTTGAATCTCTTTGTTATAAATAAGCCACAATGATGGATAAATTTATTGAAATTAAAAGTTCCTTGCTGGAATGCTGGGAATGCTAAGCATCCCCTGAGGGGTGTGCTTATAATCCTCACGCTGGGCATATGCCAACCTATATAGGTTGGGAATCGCAGAGCACGACTTCCAACACCGCCTACACCGCTGTCCGTCGGCAGCCATTTTAATCTTACCAGACTAAGTTGCGCCATATCGCGATCGGTCAGCGCTGGATTTAGTCGCCTTCTATGACGGCTTGGTATATCGGCATGGGGTAAATATATATTTATATATTTTTTTAAGCCCAAACAGAACGGATTGTTGTGTTCTTCACACACATATTTGTCCTAGGTTTGAATCGAATTCACGGTACCCTGCTCAGCAGCCACGTTTGGTTACCACTTGGGTAACGGACCAATGGCCCAAATTAGCGATGATCTGGTTTCTCATCTGTGAGTCTTATTAGTTAATACCGTTACATCACTGGGATGTATTTGCGAGTGAATTATTGTTCGTCTGAACCCATCTTATGTGCTAATTTAGTAGAGTCAAAACTAACTACATTAGAATAATGAAGTGTTCCAAGATTCTTGCAATAAGATTTTCAGTATTTACATTCACTAAAACTTAGCATCTTATTTAACTTTTGGAGTGGAGACCGCGTCTTGGCAAATGTAGCGTAGGACGCTCTCTAGCTAGGTGGAGTGACGATATACGCAAAGTGGCTGGCAACAGTTTAATGCGAAGAGCTGATGATCGAGCTCCGTGACGTGCTATTGGAGAGGCAGTAGTGGACGGAAATAGGCTGGTAATTATTAAAATATCAACATTACTGGCGAAACATAGCAATACTACTCTCCTCTGCCTACACCTCCGGGGAAATACAGGCGTGATGTATATCTTATTCAATAAGCGCTGTTGGATGAATGTTCGTATTCTTATACGAGTATCAACACAGATGTGCTCTGGCTCGCATCACTTTTTGTATACAAACGATTTTCATCGGCCTAGTGATTGCCGATAGAAAGTACCACGCACATATTACCATGTTGCAGAGTCTAGAAACTACCATTGGTTTCTCGGAAACAATTTGTTTATTAATGAAATTCATTAACTAGCTTTCTATTTTCAAATTCTCTCACTAAAAGGTCTACGAAAATTTACATATTCTATTTATGTATCTATATTTTTAAGTTGAGAAAAATATAGTTTGCCTATTATAAAGAATGCGTGCATTGCAACTGTTATTGTTAACGTCCCATGGCCTAGCCTATCTGACTTTGTTTCATTTTGAAATAAAACTTACAATTAACAAAGAATGACTGAACATGCCATATACAGACCTCGCGTGATCGCGTTGCAGGCGTAGTAGTCGGCTAACAATTATCTTAACTAGTTACAGAAATACAAGGTCGTATTGTACCTAGCACGAGCATACCAATGTAAACGTTATTGAGATTGAAAGTGCAATAATCAAAATTACATTTTAGATTAAAATCTTAACCACTCACCCATAATCTTTTCAGGAATTGAATTGTAAGTCGGTTACAAATTAAAATGATCATATCTGTGACTATAATTCGTCGATATCAGTATTAATACTAGGGTTATATAAAATTCGTAATCACATTATTCTGTGTCATATCTGTAGATAAAGGAATGAGTTTGTTCGAATGATCATTGGGTTTATATACGACTTATGGCAATAAATAAAGCAACATATTACCGTGTCGGACTACGTACCAAGCATCGATAATGACTACTTGTTTTGCTTTATACTTACTACAGGTATGACATTGAAATTGTAGTATTCAGTACTGAAACGATCGTGATAGTCGAACCAACAATGGCAATACACAAAGACTTCACCTGGTCGGAATGAATGAGAGAAACCATCAGGCAACTGCGGAGCGAAAATTCTTAGCTTGGTGGGACTGAGTAAAGAGAATGAAAAATAATACATGTATAATAAAGGATTACAGTTTCTTCCAGACAGCAATACGCAAACGTAAAAGTTACATCACGCCTGTAAATCTTGAAGAGATAGGCAGAATGTAATAGACCCTCACGTTTTACCAGCTACGTTTAAATCGCGCGTGGATAGGTAACTCCTCCTATACAATCTTGATATGCGAATGTGACCTCTCCCACCACCATATTACCATCGGACACTACCTCATTGTACATACATACGTACAATACTCTTTGCAATTCTAATTATAGATTATAGATTTATCGGAGGCCAAATGGTTTATTTCTCAAAGTTTATTTTCTTGATAAATTATATCCTTCATCAAATTCTATTATCAGCTTATTAACAATAAATGGACAGATATCAACGAGCACTAACATTTCAAGCAAATAAAACTAGAAACACTATCTGATTATAAAAAAATCTAGTGATATAGTACATCGATAATGATAAAATTAATGATATAAGATATATTGATATTAATTAACCTAATTTTGCTCAACTTTGTAGCACTTCATAATGCTGTTGTATTTAATTTTTAAAGGTAAATTTTATATTGCTATTAATAGCTTCGTAATTAAGAATGGGTTTCAAATCCTGACGCTCACTTTATTCTTTACAAAATTATATGCCATTTTATGATATGAAATATAATTTGGTTTAACAATGAAGGGAAACATCGTAGGGAAACCTAATAGACGTATAACTTCCCCACAATGTTCTGTAAGGCGTGTGAAGTCTGCTAGTCGGTACTTGATCAGTGTGGCAGACTATGGCCTTAATATTTTTAAACTGAGGAGAGATCTGTATCCAACAGGAAACGATAAAAAGGATGGCGGTGATAGAATTATATTTGTTAGTATTTTGATAGTAACCTCATCTTGTTGCAGATGGCGCGGCAGTATATACAAGTTGATTTGGCTAGACCTTGTTGTATTCTTACTTTTGTATTATCTATTAAATTTGATTTATCGTTTGGTGCTTGACGAAAATTCTAAAAGGTAAATTGTAAATATTTTATTTAATCAATTTTTGTGATGGTCTAGTCTACCTATAATTGTTTTGAATTTAATGTTTTTTTATCATTTTAGGACATTTGAAGGAGTCGTTAATTATTGCAGTTTTCATGGGAATGTTATACCATTATCGTTTGTACTCGGCTTCTACGTGACAGTGGTGATGAACCGATGGTGGAGTCAGTACACGAGCATTCCTTGGCCCGATTCAATAGCCGTCTTCGTATCCGCTACCATTCATGGACAGGTGAGTACAATGAGGTAAATCAATGCGAACTCCTTGTGACGATCATACTATATCTAAAAACATCTTTACATACTAACGCGCTTCAATTTTTACTTTAGAATACATTTGAATAACCTTGATAAGTTCCTCTGCAGAACAATGAAAGTTTGCGATGTAACAAACAAGGTTGAAAAATATAAAATTTTGTGGAAATGTTTCGAAATATTTACGCTATCAAATCTTATCATTGGCATCTTAAGTGATAAACGGTATCCGCGATAATTTCCACGTATTACGCCAGCGCTGCTTTGTGGAGTCTCAATACCTACTGCCAATGATATAACTGTTTATGACAAAGGAAGGTCAGAGTGACGGATCGAGATTTTCCCTAAAGGGCGTCATTAAAGCCAAAAGGATTTCATATTGATACATATTTATAATTATAACTGTGGGACACAATTCCGTTATACATATTAGAGTTCCATATACAAATAACAATAACGTAATAGCGCGTCTGTTTCTTCAACTAATCATATATGTTATGTCGTGTACATAAGTTATAATCCCAACTATATTTATCCAGTCTCCTTATAACATAGATACTATCACTGTTAGTTCCAAATCTAATCAAGAATTGAATATCTAATAAAATATATAAGAACTTATTTTTTATATGTATTACCTATAGGTGAATTTTGTTGCTTTTGAGCAATAAAAGTGTTCTATGTCCGTAAAGAAATAAGTTTTTGGAATTTAAAATTTAGGTAGATCAAGCGCAGCGTGTGTGTATTATGTATCTATTAGTGAGTTTTCTTTTTATAGATTCTTAGCACCTATGCCGCGGTGTCTTGGAACTCAGGTTAATAAACCTTGACTTAAATTATATAAGGCTTAAAAAAAATAAAAAAAAATATAACGCCAGCCATCATCCTTCACTTCGTACCTTCACAACTTCATTATTTATTATTATACCATCCCGTCGGTTCTTTTAGGGGGTAGGTAGATACTGGGATTTCATAAGATTGCTTTTAAGCAGGTCACACCTCTCGCGTTACGCAATACATTTGACGAACTATTGACATCTGTATAATGCAATATTAAAGTTGCAATATCCGTTCTGAGAATACTGTATCGAGTCTATAATAATGGGCGATATAACTAGACGTTTATACAGTGCGTTAGTACGATTGCCGTAGATAACTAACGCGCCTAGTTCGGATAATGCAATACAATATATAACAAATTATGTAATGTTTGATGCTTACGTATTGATGCGGATCAGTCACGTGATGCTATTATCGTCTGCCTGTGATTGACTCTATCAGTATTTAAGATAACAAGAGAATTTATTTCCCAGTATCTTGTAACTAAAAATATCTTAAACTTCCGTGCCTGATAACACGGAATGTAAAATTGAATTTTATGAAACGAACTCAAAAAAAATTCTTCCTTTACCTACGTACCTATGTACATATAATCTTAATGATCGGAGTTCTACGGATAATAAATATATTGTACTTTATTTATTTGAATTATATAGCAGTTTAAATAATTATAGATACCATTATAGCGGATATCTATTTTCGGTGAATACCGAGAAACGCTTCGCAATAAAAAAAAGTTATCATAATGACAATGAAAGTTATAATGACTCACAGATGTATATAACACTGACATATGTACATTACATACTAAATTTACTCGGAATAATGATGTAAGACACTTATTGAATACAATTAAATTACTTGTGCATTGTTACAGGACGAGCGCGGTCGGCTGATGCGGCGAACTATCGTCCGATACGTTTGTTTGTGTTTGACCATGGTGCTGACGATGATCTCGCCGCGGGTGAAGAAGCGGTTCCCGACGCTCGACAACCTTGTGGAAGCTGGCCTGCTGCTCGACAACGAAAAAATTATTCTCGACAATCTGAATGAAAAGTTTCCAAAGCCATCTAAACATTGGTAGGTTTTATATTTGGAAGGTAGCAAAAGTCTTGAGTTCGCTGATTTTGACATTGATATTGCTGTAATGGTTTTTTTCGCTTAATATTTATCGATAAGATAATAGACATATATAATTTAATACGCTTTTGAAAACATAAGATTCGATTACAAAACCAATGACAATATTTTAGGGCCTCGGAAGTTATGTCCGTACTTACATAAATTATAGGAAATTTTTAATAAAATGAATTTAATTATGTAGTTATATGTATCATGTTTTGCATTGTTGTATTGTACAATAATATGCCTTTTGTGTTGGTATTCGTTTGCTAGAATCCAAATATTTATAGTGATTATTTGCATTGACAATTCGGCCGGGTTTCAGCAAGTTAAACAAATTATTCTCTGCTCCTATAGCGCAATTCTATAAACCCGATTTGTAGTACAACTATTCCTGTATCTGTATAGTCGAGCCATCCCGAAAAGACGCACGTGAGTTAAGCCGGTACATATTTAATCATAAGAACTTTTTTCTGATTCTTTTTCATTTCCAAAAATTAAACGTTATAAACGATGTTATGAATTGCGCCGTACTGATCTATGTGCTTTATTATTAATCTGTTGTAAATGATATTGGATAGCCAACATAGCTTCGTTAAGTCTCTTAAAATCGCTGGATCGTCCGACACCATTTAGTTTCCACCTCCTCTCTTTATACGTCATCGTTTAAAGTTGGTCTTCTTCAATTACTTGTCGGAAAGAACAAATTTATACACGCCTCAAGCATTTAGATAAATATACCCTTTATTTGGCCAGCAGGGCAGACTATGGCTACTTTACGTTCTCATTTTAAAAAGATACTCATCTCCAACAGTGGGACGATAAAAGGACTATAATAATTGTAATTTCTAATTACTACGCGCGAATAGTACAATATGTGATAAATTAAATCAACGATATGAGTTGTGTGGTTTTAAATGTTTATTGTAACACTTTTACACAGAGAAACATATGTATAATCTCAGTACCTACTACTAAAATAGGAGGTTTGTAAACGATGTTCGAGGCGCGGCCGTATATCGAACTGCATCAACGGCCGACAAAAAAGTAGCGGCGCGCGCGAAGCTGCGCGTCGGTGTGTGAGTGAACGGTGAGCGAATGCGCGAAGTTTGGAAAAACGCGGGTAATGGAGCTACATCCTACAAATGTATTTTATTTTTTGTATGTGTTTAATATTCAATTGTAATGACTAATAGAAGGAAAAATAAAATATAAATAGAATGTAAAAATTCCGGCGGAATTTGGCGGAATGTCGACACATCGGTTGTTATGTTATGTAGTTTGATAATGAGTTTAGTGTGGTGTCTGTCTTTTAGCTATTTTAAGTGAAGAAATTCCTTTTTTGAAACTGAAATCTTTCGTGAAAATGTCTTTCATCATTTTAAGGTTCACAATAACCAATAAATATTGACGCATATTATGCAGAAACGAATTTTTTTTAGTCTCCAATTATATAGGTAATATAAGAATTGACGGTTCTATAATACAAAATGTATGTAATTTATTGTTACCTACATGTGATTCTTGTATTGCTCCTAATTGCTTTTTTATAACTACGTAATATAATTTTACTTTCAGGCTTCCCATTGTATGGGCAACTAGTATCGTGACGAGGGCACGTAAAGAGGGTAGGATAAGGGATGACTTCGCCGTTAAAACGATTATTGACGAACTTAATAAATTTAGAGGTCAAGCTGGACTTTTGCTTAGCTACGACACTATAAGCGTGCCGCTTGTATATACACAGGTATGTTATTTTATTCATGTTCAAATATTGATAATAATATTACATTTCATTCAAACGCTTTTCGACGGATAATTATTCGTTTTTTTTTTCATTGTCGTTATAAGGTGCTTCAAGCAGTAGTGCCATCCATAAATGTTCATGTTTTATTGCCTATAATAACTAAAGGACCTCTCCAAAACAGGAGACGCCCTGGAGCATGGCTGTTCCAATGAGTATCTGAAGGAATTTTAGTAATTTCGTGGACTGATTTTTTTTCAGGTAGTTACCATAGCTGTTTACTCTTATTTCATAACATCCGCGTTGGGTAGCCAGTGGGTCGATAATAAACTACAGTTGCACAGTTCTACGGTCCATATTAGTGATATTGACCTGTATTTTCCTGTATTCACCACGTTAGAGTTCTTCTTCTACATGGGCTGGTTGAAAGTGGCCGAGTCTCTGATTAACCCGTTCGGCGAAGACGACGACGACTTCGAAGTGAACTGGTTGATAGACCGAGATTTACAGGTGACGTTGTTTTCTTTTATTTTTCTATGGGATTTTTCTAATATACTCGTATAATATGTTATAAATTTTATCAACAGTAAGTGCATTAAGTAACAAAAAGATTTACATAAGTTTTAAACTCAGTAAAACTGACATTGTTAGCGACTTACTTTCTTAAGATTTTTGGAGCAGTTAAGAGAGAGATATTTATTTTTTTGTCATAGGTGTCTTACATGATAGTGGACGAAATGCATCACGAGCACCCTGAGCTGATCCGCGACCAGTACTGGGACGAGGTGTTCCCATCGGAGTTGCCATACACGATCGCCACGGAGAACCAACGCGAAGAACACCCCGAGCCCTCGACGGCGCGCGTGGCCGTGCCGCTGCGCCAGCGCAGCATGGTTACAGTGGCGCCCTCCGCCGTCAAGATCGACGAGATGGCCCCCTCCAACACCGTGAGTTACAAGTTCGCCCCGCCAGAGGTTAGATTCGCCCGTTTTATTAGCATGCTGCACGCTCGGACTCACAATTTGGAGCTTAGCAGTGTGTCGGTGTTCAGGGTTGCCAGTATATGTCGTTATTTTATATAATGTTCATTTTCCTCGCTGTGGGTTTCGGAGTAAAATATATTTACAGGAAGTTGGCTGTCTAATGTTTCTAATAATTAATGTACTGTTCTACGGTTGCGGACGTCATCTAACGGTTTTAGAAGAGGAACAATATGTAATCCTATGTTATGTATGTAAACTTTCGTGCCCAAAAAATTTAATATCATTGTCATGAATATAGATATATATGATAGCTATATTATAATATATAAAAAATTAAATTTTTACTTGACGTTTATGCTTCAATACAAGCAAAGTGCAGGATATTTACATTTAATTAATAAGTATTTGTGATAATATTTATAAATTATAATATGTAACATGTGCCTGCATAGGAAATATTTATAAATATCTGCCTCAGCTATGCTGTTCTGAGCTTCTGAGTGACATTATTGAAATGAGATGTGCTAAGAGCAAATTGTGCGTAAAATTTTCATATTGTACATTATGATTTAATAATAAAAAAATATTAACGCGTAATTATATCTATAAAATAGACTGCATGACTAGTTGATGTTGCTAAATATTATTCTTTTACATTTAATAATCTGTGTCTAACAATATTATATCATTCAAATCGTTATATTTATATGAGTTTGGTTTGAATGTAGATTTAATAACACTATAAGTAATATACGATTGAGGGTTTTTGCTAACTTTAGTTGTTAGTTCTTAATACATTATTGGTGAAAAGATGATGAAATGTTGATAAAGTGTGGATTCGTTTGTGGAATGTCAGTGTCGTTTTTTTATTCTTTTGATGTTGTCTGTTTTTCTGTATATTTGTATTATATTTTTACCCTCTTAGTGAACGTCAGGGCTAAGGGTCGAAATTTAGTATTACATCTATAGCTAGGAAATTAAAATTTTTAAAAGGGTTTTATTACTTTTTGGAGTGTATCATGAAGTAGTGTTTTATCAATTATTGTTACATTTTGTGATTTAGTTCTTTATAGTGATTTAGTGATATAGTTTTTAGTGATTTTACAAGAATATTCTGTAATAAAAAAATTTAAGGCGATAACACAAGGTTATCTGTATATACAGTATGATATAGGATCAAAATATTCACCTGAGCGTTTGCCCATCAATCATATAAAATAAAGAACAGATAACGAAATTAAGTCAAGTTTAATACAAAACAGACAGTGGATTTGGTCAGACATAAAAATATTTCGTATATGTTTACAGCAACTTCAGATGAGCGATGACGCGCAGTCGGGAATACATTTCATAGTGTCTCGTGGTAGCCGGCGCGGCAAACGGGATGATAGGAATTCTATGGGATCTAGCAACTCCATGGGGTCGCTGCAACAGACACCCATGACGCGCACCAACTCCGTCACCTCCATGCTGAAGAGGCTCTTCTCTAAGGACGACACACGGCAACCATCCGCACAAGTTGCTAACCAAACAGACGGAGGTGTTTATCTTTTTGATGATAATAAACGTGCTCTAATCATTTCAAAGAACCTCGTGTTACAATGTATCGGAGCTGTCTTTCTCGAAACTGGTGAATTTTGCAGGAGGACGTTTCATAATCTCGTCGAGTAACCCGGTTCTGAATAAACCGGCAGCGGCGGCGGGCGGCAGCATGAAGATCGCGAACGAGGTGATCGAGGAGGTGGACGAGCAGGCCACTATCACCAGCATGGGAAAACGACCTGAAAATAGGTAGTTAGTAATGCTATTGTGAAGTATCTATTCTATCTGATATTGATACATCATCTTTAAGCATATCTTTCATCCATCGCACCATTCTAAGAGGAATAGGATTATTCCAATAGGGTTCGGATTTGAAATTTGCAATATAAAAATATTTCGTCAATAATGGTTACTACTTCGAAATAGAGCATGTGTTCTACAAAGTCAAAAACATTTATTTGGGAAATAATTGAAGATCTTATTGCGAATACCAATGTGCACAGAATTCCGTGAATAAATATCACTCTTACACGTAAAGGACGCGTCAAATTCTAATTTTACTCGACAATGTAATCGTGACACCAGCCCACTACTGTATTATTCAAGTGATTCATTGTGATATCGCCGGATGAATCGCTTACGTTTATTTGAACACTTGTAACTGCCCGTAACCTCGTGGTATCCAGGTAATGCCATTCAGAAGTTAATAATCAGTAACCCTATGTAATTGCATGTCTAAATTAACGGTGTAGTTATAACATATATAATATACTAGAGCTACATACATAGAATTTGAAGTGCGTGGAAATGGGGGGCTTATATCATATTGTTCTATGCGTAGATATTTATTGACATCTTTTATAACTTAAGTGATGAGTAGTGATGAGCCTAGGTGATGAGGAAAATTTATATAATCTTCTTGGTTAGATCCTCAAACTAAATTATTTTTGTTATTTAAAGATTTTCCGTTGGTAATCACATGTACTTATATCCTATTGTTATGTGTTTTTCAGGCCTACTGCAATGAGTTTGTTTGCACAAGGACCGCCGAAGCCAAGTGAGCCCGTAGATGTTCCTTCTAGAAATTTAAATCATAACGGCAGTGAGTTACATTTATATTTTTGCTTTCATATACTCGCAACAGGTTGTTAACTTTGCAAGAAATTGCTAAAACAAATTCAACCAACATAAAATACTAAGGGAAAAACTGTATCCAAATTTTTGTTTTTAATAACAAATGGTGGTATGCTTTTTACATTTTTTATAATAAACTCTGTGTCATTGACGGACTTAAATTACTTATATACATATTTCCTTGTCAATGTGTACAGAGGACAGCCGGTTGTCGTCATCCGCGCCGTCGCAGTGGGCGCGGGCGGCGGCGGGGGAGGAGCGCGGGGAGCCGGCGGGCGCCGCGAGCCCGGCCGCCGCGTCGCTGCACGCGCAGGCGTCGTTCCCCGCGCTGCGGCCGCGCCTCGACAGCGACGTGGGGCCCTCGCTCAGCGCCGCCGGCAGCCAGACCCTGCGTTAGTATTACTTACCCGATACCTAACTCATTCGTTCGATACCTAATCTCACTTGTAAAAATGATCTATTTCAGTACATCGCGCGCTTATAATTATTATTATTTTTAGTAGATCGTAGCTACTTTGTTAAGCTCACGCACTATTCACATAACATCCGATGTTTAATTTACCTTGTCTTTATTAGTTCACCCTTTCGTTCTTACGGCCAGAACACAGAAATTATCTGTTCAATTTCAGTATATTCGTTCAAGATTATATACATATATCGTATTAGAGAATATACATACAAGTGGAAGTATTATGCAGTTATGTGTAACTGTAACATCTATGTATTCATAATATTGTGCTCTCTAACTTATAAGACTAATTATTACAGTGGATGAAGTAGATGGCGGTGATGATGATATGGATGATTTTGACCGACTCCGAAGTATACGAGAACAGCATCGCCGTGAAAAATATCTTCAAAAATTAATGGCTCGCTCTGTTAGTGCACAACAGGTGACATAGTATTTGATTAATTAAATCATTCGTTATATTAAGCATCGTGGTTCATAAATATGTAATGATTTGTCACATATTCCTATTACAAATAAAACATCTTTATTGTATACATATTTGTTAATTATATTGTCTTACTTTATATTTTCAGCAAACCGGAAGTGGGGAGCTAATCGACAATGAGTCATTGCTAGAGGATCTTCTGCTACAATCGGAAGTGGCACAAAAGAAGAAAGAACCTGATTCAAAGGAACAAACCACTTGACACAGCTTAATTTTTTTCTGGGATTAAATTAGAAGTTCTCCCATATTTCAGTATTATTGATTGTGATACTTTCTTAAGTAGCTTCAGTACTGCATATGTACAGCTTGGAGAATCCATTTTATTATGTACAATGTAAAAATATTTCGCAAATAAACTATTATAGATTGATGTGTGTGGTTTTTATTAAACTTTATTGATTATGCGTAAAAAGTAAAATAAATAATATGTTGAAACGATGATCACCTGGTCCAGTGGATAGTGAACTGACTGTTGCGGTAAGGCTTTTGCGTTTTAATAATACAACAAATATTTGTATTGTCTAGATCGGTGTTTCCCAACGTGAGGCCCACGCCCCACTTGGGGGCAATTTGACAGTTAAGGGGGGCAGTTCGAAAATAGACTCGACACCACTTTAACCCTTTCGCTCCGGGCCA
>DWME01002982.1:0-19433 GCA_018244795.1 Parelbella ahira ahira | reverse complement strand
GAATATTCCTAAGCTCACGATTAGTCACTATTACCATTGAATTCAGTCTGTAAGGTCCTGACTCATTGGTAATGAACCTGCCTCTATTTCCGTTATGAAACGAAAGCAGTTGTAAATTTCTGTTTATGGGTATAGAAAAAAACGTAACTTCACGCCTGTAATCACCAAAGGGGTAGGCAGAAGAGTGTAGAACATTCCCGCGTTTCGGAACTTATGTTTACGCCACGAAATACGAAATATTTACTTTAAAAATAGATTTTATGGATCTGTATATAAAAT
The DNA here is from genome assembly GCA_018244795.1 of Parelbella ahira ahira. Lineage (NCBI taxonomy): Eukaryota > Metazoa > Arthropoda > Insecta > Lepidoptera > Hesperiidae > Parelbella > Parelbella ahira. Next base: position 19,154 of record DWME01002982.1, on the reverse strand, counting down.
ACTATCATTTCCTTGAAAATATGTAATTCAGAATTATGACAGGTAATTTTTCTGAATAGAAAATTTGTTGGTACGTACGAACTAAAGCGGAAGATAATCCGAAATCACAGTAAAAGCTGGACATCGTACCTACTTATGAACATAGTTGTGTTATAAAAAATATTTTCAAAAATAAATTGAACAGTGCAAGGTCGCAATGTAATAACGAAACTATCCCTATAAGCAAAAATACATTTGTACTTACTAAGAAAACGACAAAAAATTGAAAATGAAAGGAAATTTTTAACATCCAGTTATGAAGGCAAATCCCTTCGTAATATTATTGGAATTTTACGTAAAAACAAGACAAAAATTTAATCGAAAATGTTCCTGTACAATTATTTATCAGTTAATTTATAAATGGAAAATTGGTCTTATACAAGCTATGAATTAATATATAACGATGCTCTTTAATACTGAGTCTTAATACATATTTAATACTATTGTCCACCATGCTAACCAATTGTGGATTATAAGATTTCACAGCCCGTAGAAAACATTATGAAGATTTCTTAGTAATGCAATTATTGGTGTTCCAATATAATAGGTATGTATTTAATTTACCTGATTGCGCATATCTAAAGTTAGAGATAGCTATCCGAGATTCAAACCCCGGACTAAGAACGATAGAATTAGAAAATATATGCACTTACTCACTGCTCATAACATCTTGTAATGTATAGGGATTCATGAAAATACTTTAAGTTTAAGATATTTCTTGTACACTTAATATTGTATATCTCTCCACCTTCATCAACCTTTGAAGGTTTACTATTAGACATCGGCCTGCTCTAACCGGACCTGTTTCGACGCAGTTTCATAACTCAGTGTAACGCATCTCGGAAGCTACCAAGCCGACGTGACGTCATTAAGAACACGTTACTCAAAACCATATCAAGCGTGTAAAACTGTAAAATGCGATCACTATTATTCTCCTCGTTTTGGTAAACAGTTGGCACTAGTTACTAACAGGTACCAATTCGATCAAAGGTCGGCCGGTAATTAAACTATTAACATAAACGAGTTGCGGGCTATTGCGTATCTAACACCACACGCCTGCCCGTAATCCATTGGTCATTTTTATTTGTTATAAAAAAAACTTGTTCTAATCAAAAATAATACAACGTATACGCTTGATTGCATAGTTATAATTTTTTTACATATTGTTATGTTAAATTATGTTACCAGATGTGACCTTCAGAATAAAATATTTTTATTACCTCGTATCATATTATGTTAAATATATGCATATATATTTCAATAAGCACTCAACTTATATGCGTAAATATATATATAGATATAAATAACAATTAATAATAAAGTAAGATAATGATTTAAAGAAGTTGACATAATATATTTTACATAAATTAATTAATATCACTTAAGGAAAATCTGTATCATTTACAAAGAGTCAATTGAGGTAGAAAAAATTCCATTGCAAATATTCAGATTAGCAGAATTCACAATCCTTAAACTTATTGAAATAAACTTTGAGAACAACTTTCGTAGAATCATAAATATTATACACGTCTTAAGCACACAATCATTTCAGTTACTCTATTAAAAGTATTTAAAGCTTCAGTAATCCCCTAAACTACCCCGTTACATATTGTCGACGGTGATAACGTTAATTCTCGCTATTTCATCCCCTCGATGCCACTGTGTGTAAATTTATTTAAATTCAATTCATCGTAAAGACTGTTGCAGAGCTGCATAATGGTTCTCGAATTGAAGATTTCCTTCTTCTGTCTCCTATTTTACATTAAAATATTCGACAGCTGCTGAACGAGATTTAAATGACAAGTTTATTTAAGGATTTTACGAATCATTTTCGCTTTAAGCCTGCCGATTTGCACTAGAAGAAACTATACAGATTAAAACTGTTTAGGAGGCAGAAAGACAATATAATGGTACCAATGTTTTCCCTCAAAACAATACCGTGCCATTTATCTGTTTAAGGGGATTTATCTCGTATAATATTAACCAAAAAACTCGACCAACCACGTAAGATTATAAATACAGAACCGTTGACGACTTAAAATAAACAATATTTGTTCACTTGGTTTTCATTACGTGCATTTCTAGCCGGCCGTTGAGAATTCTAAGTAATTTATTATTATTATTTGTCAACAGTTCCATTCCGTGACGGACAAGAGATCTCAGAACAATGATTGCGGCGAGAACAGCGTCACGATCGTGACGGAGAAGAAGATAGAAGATGACTCCTCAGATGCATCTAGTGGGGAGAATGTTGATATTGAAGGTAAGTTTTACATTCGGCTACAAACTGATTAGCTGAAAGAAAGTATATGTACACGGATAACATCTTATGACATAAAAGTATTAATGTGGAAATTAAAAATAAGGAAAATTTGAAGGATTTAATCCACAACTCCCATGCAATTTGATGGTTAGGAATTTAACTTTTGGTAAAAATGATCGCGAAAAGTACAAGGCAAGGTTCAATTAACTTATATTGTTATGAAAACCAGCAAAAAACACCGTACCCTACAAAAGAACTTTTCAATAATAATAATAATAAGTATTAATAAATGAAACGGAGGTTAACAATCAATATGGTTTTATGTCTTGGTTCTGTATTTGTGGACAATGATTTTTGGGAATTAGCAATACATTTTATTAAATTATCATAATTGCTATTGGCTTCGCAATAATTAATAGTTGCGATAATAATTAATTAATGTAGTTTCTTAATTCATGCATTCCAAATTAAAAACCGTGGAATGTATACATAATTAATGAAAATCACCCATTAATAATGACTTATTTTTTATCGGCTTTGGGCCCTCTCACGGCATGATAGATCGGGAAAAAATCCCAAAAAACATTATGAACACGTAGATCTACTTGGAAGGAATAGATTATTGAAGAAAAGTATAAAATAACATCAAAAACTAAACAACACTAAAATTAATTTCGAACTCTACAATGTAAGTTTTACGGGCCGTTAAAAATAATATGAAACGCGTGAGGGTCGTACGTGTTTAATAACATTTGTTTACTTCTGCAAGTAACGGCCCGGACCATTAGAAATATCCACGGTTTTAATTATTACAAGATTATATATTATAGAGAAAAACTCTTCGCTTATTTTCGCAGGTGACATAATGCGCAAACTACGCTTTAATCCGACGACTCTACGTCGTACTGAAGGTATTCTGACCACAGAGCTTCAATAGCGATAGACACAAAAATGTCTTGAAAGTTTTTGACACCTCAAATACATCCGATAATTGAATAATCATGATGATATCTTAATGTGTCGTCCGAATAACACTAATGGAATTGACTAAGGAAATGGTTATCTGTGCAGGGAAATCTTTATTTTTTCTCTTATGTCTTCTTTTCGTATTTCGTGTTCCTTTATCCACGTTGAGGGTTTTTCATCTTGTATCTTTTTCGTAAACCTCGTATTCGCTAAGCTAAGGCCCAGGTCCGACTAATGAATACGGATTTCCTCTCAGTATATATTAGACCAATCTAGATCTAACCACTCTAGGTAAAGAGCGCATTAGTACAGATTGGCGATCTTCACGCGCCTTAGAGAATATTGTAAGAATTTTAAATATGGCTAGCTGTGATCGTGAAGGGGAATATCGTGAAGAAATCTGTACGCTTTAGAGCTCTCCTAGTAATTGTCTGTTGTGTGATTAGTAAAAAGAATACTAGGAAGTCAACGGACTACTTGTCAATAAAGTTTCAGATGTAATAACGGCTCGAGAGTAATGAAACAACTTCTTATGTGAATAGAGCCTAGATTACGCTCACAAGAGGGTGGCAATAAACTTGATGAATTATAACATGGTATTTTTTGCTGTTTATTTTGTAATAGTAATACATCTTATGAGGATGACTATGTGTTAGGACTATCACTGTGAAGTAATGTAATGATGTACACACAACATAGAAATATGATTTAATTTGAATTATGGGCTGTCTTATTCTTGAAATTAGGCATCACTCTGGCTTTACAGTCCGTTAAAGAAAATAGATTGAAAAATATGTCGTCATCGGCAATCATTGTTATTACATCACTGGAAAGAGCTTTTCTACTATTGCCTCTGCAAAGGTGATCAGACAACTAATACCAATTGTACATATATGTATATAATTATGTACGCATATAAATAATGTTTTTTCACACAGACTCAGAACAAAAACTTGTAATTATCATACATAATAAAGTTGTCTTTAGTGGAAACAAATTCCAACTAAGCAATCGGGAACCGCTAAACAACTTGCCAGATATATTTGTAGACTACATATTTTTTACGTCGCTAATAGATTTTCCAGAAACAATAATGCTTTTAAAATATACCGACGATACACAAAGTAATTAAAGTAGGAAGTACACTCGTGGCCTACGAAACCTTAAACAGAAGTAGGAAGTAGCTTGCGTATGTATGTCATTGCTGTTCTGCACAATGAAGATATGGGAGATCAAGTTAAATTGGTAACGAACGCATCCACATGTACGTACATAGCAAGAAGTGCCTTAAGATACTCGCATTTAAGTATGTTTTAGTTGTATGCAATCAAGTATGGACCGTTACTGTAGAGCTCTAGATTCTAGGACGCAATTTAACTCTGCATAAAATGCAATGTAAATATTATTATTATAATAAATATATTTTTGCTACGTTTCGATTTACGCTATGTAATTTCTAACGCAGCGAAAGTATGAATTTTGTATCTTTAAAGTAATATGTATTCTGATTCAATTGGAAGATTGCAATTAAATTTTTATTTTCCCATTTAACACGTTCAAATCCAAGGCAAAAAATTGCTACTTTGTAGTAAGCAACATGTGACCGGCGTTTACAGGGTTAAATATAAAAAAGGTAATTTACTAACAATTTTAAAATTGTAAATATTGGTTAGTTTTTTCAAGAGACTTTAGTTTGAATGCGGGATGAAATAAGAAGCTATGTGTCTATTTGAATTAAAATACTCGTATACGTATAAATAATGTTATGTATAAACAAATTTTAGTATAAGTCAGGTGAACTTGTCGTTTCATACACAGTTTACAAAATGCAGGTGTGAGCAAGATATATGTACAAACGAGCCATAATTCAAGATATCAAAAAGAAAGACTTTACACTGTTAAGCTTTACGACAAAAAGGAAAACATATCAATCAGTCTTCCTCTTGCGAAATGTTAAATTTAACATTCATTGTTATTTGGAATTCTTTAGCAATGACTCTAAATACTCATATGTTTGTCCAATTAGTAATTTCTTCTTTGTGTCGTCATCCCGTTTCCTTATAACAATGTCATTAATAGCTCAGTGAATCACATATCTCGTGAGATCGTATCGGTGTCTGATAAACAGTACGTTTTTGAGAATCACATCAGTGTTTACGTAGTGATCTTAGTCCGTAATTTGTTCGTTCATAGAAATTCTATGTAATACTATGAGTTGCAGGTGGAGTCATTTAGTTGTAGTCACAATAGTAGTATCGTACAGTCGTAGTCATAAATGTATGAACACAAGGCTTGCATATTGTGACGTCACTATTGCATATAGATATACTACATATTGTCTAGTCTGTGAACTTCCAATGCTGTTAATTTCATCGCAGCACAGAATAGGCTAAAAGGCTGATCAAAGGGACCAGTTTTCTCAAGCTCCTGTTTGTCATGATTCATTCGATTCGTAACGGAATCCAAGACTTTGATATTGTTTTAGATAACTGACTTACTCAACCAACAAAAGGTTATTCAGAAACATAGGAAATATGATCTTGCAACTTTCAGCCAAAACTCACCAACATTGCCTTTAAAAAACTTCTTTATTACTGAAAACGGCGTTTTGGTCAACTGTGACAACTTTCAGCCAAAACTCACCAACATTGCCTTTAAAAAACTTCGTTATTACTGAAAACGGCGTTTTGGTCAACTGTGACAACTTTCAGCCAAAACTCACCAACATTGCCTTTAAAAAAACTTCGTTATTACTGAAAACGGCGTTTTGGTCAATTTTGGTCCAACGTCATTACAGTCGAATGTTGGCAGCACGATATATATCTTTCCAAAACCTGTTTTTTACCGTTTTTTCCGCAACCACTTTTTTATTAAGGCGTAAATTGATTACTAACCATACCGTTGAAACTGATTCAGCGTCACAGGACAAGCGTAGCTATACTGAGTCATTGCCTCGCGAAATTTAACCGTTATACATGATGTCACGGTTGACGTCTGCCATAAGACTAGTTAGAACTTGAAAGCCTATTTTCTACTTTAATGCGATAGATAGACATTGAGTAGATTGAATCGACAACGTCATATAACCTAAAAGACACCTCATGAGACGGCGTAAAGATTGGTCTAAGCCAAATTAACGCTTTAAAGCTAAAATAAATTCAAATTTGGAATTAAACATAACACCTATAAGCTTATCCCGCTTTAGAGCCTTCACCAACCATAACAACTTATCCAACTTTTGTTAAAAACATTGTAAAATAGTCCTTCGCATGAAAGCTATGCTTAAAAAATAACTGAATCTTCATTATGAATGTATATATTTCACGGTAATTGCATACAACAGAATGATAAAGATAAAACCGTAGCGAGTCAAAATCTGCCAGTTCAGGTTGGCAGATATAACACGCATTAGAGAACGTAATGGGGTCCTAATATACGAAGATTACCTCAAGATGTTTTCCTTCGCCGTGACACTAAGAGATAAACTCGACAAAGTAAAATACGCCATTCGGTTAATTGCCATGTTGTATGTCAAACATAACTCCAAATGGTTAGTACAGTGCACATTATGATGATTGTGGGCCCGGTTAAACCACAGATAATGCTTATTTCTGTATGAACATTGTGCATTAAGCTTTCATTAATCACGGCGAGCGTCACTGATGGGGAAGGTCAGTGAATCACCAACGCGTATGGTGGTGTGACGTACAATTACGTATGTATAAAAGGATATGGAGTGTGTGTTTGTCACTCTTGGAATTCCAGCAGAAACTTTCTAGAACCAACGACATGACTGGTATCACTCCAAAAGGACGTCACATCACTACATTTATCGTTCTAAATTTAATTATTATTTTATTCTTAATTTGGGTATTGCCAATTTATAGATCATTAAGTATAATGATTGTATTAAAAACAAGGTCATGATCTAAGCTTTGTATGTATGTACGTTACGTAAATAATTATGTGGAATAATATTAATTTAGTCATTTCTACATTTTTCTGTGTTGTGGCTCACATTGGGGTAGACTTTTTCACGGCAGGAGATTAGTTTTGGTCAATGTGATGATGATATATATGTTTTTTATTATTATAGTTATGGGAAACAGTTTCGATTGCCAGACTTAAAAAGTTATTATTTTTTTAACAATTATTATTACATCTGAAATGACAATAAAACTGAGTACTCGATTTGTCAAGGTTTGCCTATTGAGTCATATATTTGTATTGCGTAGTAAATCATTATTTATTCAAAAATAAACTTTTTTTCTACCTTACTATAAGCGTAACTCTAATCAACAACAGGTATTGAGATACAATCTACAAATGACGCATTATACAATACTTTACGCAGTATGTTCAATTCTTTGTCCAACAAAAATAATTCTTGTTTGTAATTTGAAGAAAAAGTACAAAGAGGGTAAAATTTTTATTGTTTTAATTTTATACAACTTGTAGCAGACGGTCATCGCGTGACGTTAGTCCGCGTGTTGCCTTCGTTACCTTGATACTGTTGAACCTAATAAACAGATCTACATACCTACGAAGTATAGTATATCTTTAGGTATATGCCTATGTTCACTTTCGTGCGACCAGGCAATTAGTTGACAGAATGCTTGACATAGAAAGGCATGAATTCCACAATGCACAAGAAAGGTAAAGCTGATAAAACTTCAAAAAGTTTTTTTTGTTTACTGTTTGCTTACCGTTTGTTTATAATGCTTTAGACATGTATCTGGGCAGGGGTGTCCAAGATAACCGAGCACCTGGAATATACCCCTGCGACGATGCTCCCGTGCCGTCTTGTGGAGGTACCTACAGGTTAACGACCCAACCTTCATTGGTTTTAATGGTTGTTTTTTTATTAGGACAGCACCTGCCAGATGTTGGCCGAGATTTAATCCATGTTGAAGTGCTTAAGTTTAATCAATACATTCTATTTTGATGAACTTAATACAATATGTTTATCAAAGTACACTATGTTCTTACTGATTGAAGCCGTGGTAGAATGTTCATGAAATTCTCTTTTAATAATGTACGTCATTAACGCTTAATGTCCAAAATTTATCTTTGATACGTTCCAGCGTAGACTCAATTTGATAATAAACGCTGAACGAGAATTTTTTAACCCCTATTTATTGAACAAAAAAAAAACAGCCGTTCATGGCGTCATTGACCATAGATGTTATTTCTTTTTTATCTACGTTTCTCGATCACGTTTCGCATCAATGTCAAGAGCATTTTTCAACGATTCGCCACAGTTTCTATTTTTCCCGCCAACGGATTTCTGAACGTTCACCGAAATGTCACTGTTATTGTAATTGGAACGTGCCGCAACGGATTTGAACGCGAAATGGAAATCATATTTGAATTCGAAAAATTGAATCCAATAACGATGAGCATAAAATTAAAATAATTGTAGCGTTTCTGATTAATATTCGGAAATAAATTTATGCGATAATTTAAAACAGGAATTTAAAAAATCGTAGCGAATTCATGTTTATCTTTTTCTAATAATTTAAATTTACAAAAATATAAATGTTTACAATATTTTTTTTATAAGTGCAACATGCGTTTTATTAATAAAATTAACCGCCTCTACTAGCGAGCAACACGTGAAAATTCGTAATTTTGTATAAAAACTAAACCTTGCAAAAACTGACTAGACCAACCAGACCAGCCGGTTCCACCACCATCGTCCGAGGACTGTAAGATATAAAAAAGTAATTGATATGTTAATGCGTATCTAAAGGAAAACTTAATACGATTAGATTAAAATAAAAAACAAACAAACTATTCTACATAATACGCTCCATAGAAACAAGATGTACTTTGTGACTAAAATTAAATAGGTAAGTTTAATCACATTCCAAATTTAATTGCAATTTAAATCATCAGGTTCCGTGAACAAAACCGAGGTACAGAAATTATTTTGGTAATGAAGAGACACATGACTCTATTACCTCAGCCGCGCAAACACTTTGGTCTATAATTTATATCTTTCTGCGCTGGGATTATTCGAAATTCGAATTTAAAATAGCAGCGAAAACCCCAAACCACTTTCATTAAATTCGTGTCTTTTATTTGCTCTCTGTTTGAGGCAACCGCTGTTTTTTATTTAAAGCAATAGGAAAACTATATCTGTTTTTCTTTTATCGCAAAACATGACATTTTATGATTCTGCTCGTCTCTTCCGAGCTATAATTCCCATATAGTATAGTTCATGAGAGCGAAGATATCCAAGCGGAAATAGCCTGCGGGCGCTTTTATGTTTTACGGTCATAACTATGATAAATAAAAGTAGATGTTTGCTGGACAAACTTTAATTTCATCCTACAAATTATATCCGTACGCACATATTGCAAACAGTACTTTTTATTCCTGTAGGTTCCACTCGGATATAATAAAGCAGGGAAACATATTCATATACCTATAGTATACATTTTCATGACGAGGACATACATATTGGACCTAATTTAAAACGTGAAATTGCATACAAATCAGTATATTATTAGTACATCTCAACACGAATACATGGTTCGGGCTCAATGTAGAGACAGTAACAACATAACCGTTTACATAATCCGGCCGAGGCTAACCGTGTCAGGTGACGAAAGTACTGGTTCTGTTCAGAAATGCAAACGGCGCGGTTATAGAGTTGCTGGGTGCCGTTTATATTGAAGATAGTTACAAATTAGTAACTGCCGTTCATAATAATCGTAACATAACATAATATTCCTCCTATATTTCTCCGAAGGGTTAGACAAAGGAGTGTAAAACAATTCCAATGTTCACCAGTTACGTAACACGTTCCTCCATTGAATACGCGATGAGCCCGTTTCCATACACTGACAGCTCACACAAGACTATTTAACCAAAAACTAGGCAAAACTTATGTTGTTGCATCCACACATTTCAAAAGTACCTACGCAAACAGCTAATACACACGTAACAAATACTATTGGCCACTATACATATATTTATCCTGGATAGGAATCAAACCCACAACCACCGACTCAGTAAGATCATAACCACTGGGTTAACAGGCGAATTCAATCTTGCGGAAAAATCGATTAATCGGCGTTTCTTCTATTTTGATGTCTGACAGTTATACTACAGTGACTGTAATATAGCGTAGGACGCGCTCCAGCTAGGCGGAGCGACGATATTCGCAAAGTGACTGGCAGTGGTTTGATACGAAGACCTGAATATCGAGGCCAGTGGCGTGCTATTTAAGAGGCCTATGTCCAGCAGTGGACAGGCTGATGATGATAATGATTACTGTAACGTATTATCTATATTTCAATTCTACTTAAATGAGTATTGATTGTTCTTGAATGCCGAAAACAATCATGATATCATAGATACGATATTTAATTACTTTGGAGGGTAATTGACATAAAGACATATTATACGTACATAACAACACGTATCAATGTTTTCCTTTATCAATCACCACATGACAGCATTATATATCAACAATTATGTCAACATGACATATTAATCTTATCGGTCCACAAATCGCTTCAACTAGTTCGAATAATCGGTATTGTTCGTAATAAAATGATTTCGTAATCATTTATAAGTTTTAGTCATAACAAAGAAGATTTTTTATAATGAAGTTTGGAGGGATATTCTCATAGCGAATGCATCTGTCCTATTCGGAGTCTGTGATAAAAAATTGCCAAATATAATTTCACAGTTTGTTTATGGTCCCACATCTATGGATTAACAATTATGTCATCATCATCAGTCTAAGTCAATTGTCGGACACAGCTCTCGGCAGAGAGCTTTTCGTCCATTATTACTAGTTATTTAAAAATAATATAAGAAACTAAATGTTCATACTTTCAGCCGTAGTTCTAATAAAGGATTTTTTTTTTTAATTCTTTGCTTATTTTGTATAAACTTAAATAGAACATTTATTGAAATTATATATTCATTATTATTATTTTATTGTCGTGCACTTATGGCCCACATACGGTACGATAAAATTTATAAAGACTATATCTATGTATACATACATATGTACATAGTTTATAGTGTTTTATTACCATAGCACAGATTTGACCTGATTTGGGATCAGATGCATGATGTTGTCCTAAAGTACCTATAATAAAATAACAATATTTCAGTCGAAATTGTGTTTAATACTATGTGCAATTGTGAAGCGTCACATTTTGTTAACTGTCTCGTTGGTGTGCGACCTTGGGCTCAATACGACTTTAATAGTTTTTTAAATGCGTGTACCTACTCGTCGACGCCGATGCACGATACATTGCCTAAGAATGTTTTTGTGCACTTGAAGGATGCACTTTAGAACTGTTTATGTTAAGATCTCATTTAATATTTGATGACCTTGTTCTTGGTTCATTGGTTATCCTGACTGCTGAGTTGGAGGTCATGTGTTCCATTCCCACCCAGAACAAAAATGTATGTATTGATTATATTTGTTCAGCGTCTGGGTATATAATGATATATGTGGGCAAACTATGTGGGCCAACCCGCCAGACTATATGGGATGCACCGAATCAACTAATTTACAGTCATTAATTCGATTCTCATTGAAACACGCCTATCAATCGGTGTCTTTTTTGCCACAACTCAAACATAAAGATCATTGACTCTTATCAAAGACCGCTAAACCACGTTTATCAACTAATACTGGAAAAGCATGTTGATGTCTAATCTGCACCTTATTCAAATACATGGTATTTTCTCTAAGCAAAGGAACAAGAATGACCCAGTTTAATAATACCTCATTTTCTTTTCCAGACAAATCACTGCCATTAGTTGAATCGCCCTTAGACTCAGCCGAAGAGGGCCACACCGCACAGTGCTCCTGTCCAAACTGTGACGAGGTGCTGTCCAGGTTCTCCGAATGCAGCATATGCTTGGAACCTCTACAGGTAATTGACTCACCTAATCTGACTCATCTAATATGACTGATCTAATCTGATTCATTTGATGTTTGAAGCAAATTTTTAAATGTCAAGAAATCTATTATTTTAAAATTATTTTCCAATTTAAATTTCACATCCTCGTTGACGTATCAAAATTGCTGACGTACAGAGGGTGAACAAAAAAATGTTGGACGTCAAAGTCATTTACATGTTGGACGACGAAGAAGTCAAATTTTTATTAAATGCATACATATCGAAAACATCCATGAAACTTGTTCTAAGTTAAAACAAATTTCGATAACAAACATAATTTATTAAGCCAACCAGTTCTGCATCGATTTATGAACAAATAGACGGAATATTTATATAATATCTACTATTTATAGACTATTCATTAAACATTTTTCTATGCAAAAGAAATACATAGATATATTCTGCACAATTACGCGCTTATTCCAAATCGTTAAAGAATACCTACCTTTAGATACGACAACTTTTTCATTCCATTTATTCATCAGCATATTATACAGACATACTATCCAGACACCGCAACCGTTGCAAATATGTAAGCTTTAGAAACAATAGCGTTTCGATGTACTTGTTCTACTCTGGTCTGGAAACTAAGGAATTATATTCTGTAGCGTTGAACGTACAGCTTAACGAACACGTTCGTTGTGCTTACGACGTATAAGTTAATGATTTACGGTTGTTAGCGAAATATATATGAAATTTGCGGAACATTTCAAATTGTAGTACAGAGGACTTATTTCGTAACATCAATTTCTGTCGCTAAGCTGTTGTTGGTTTAGCTGAGATGACTGAGATGTCGAACCCGATTACTAAAAATACGTTTTATTCAGTTCTTGTCTCTAAATCGTAGTATATTATTTTCTCTTTTAACAGCTTCTTCATGCATAAAGGTATCTGCTTTAGTTTGGATTTGTTATAGTATGAAATTATTAGTCCATTTTGTCCCCAGTGCTGTGGGCCATGCGTCTGTCCCTGGTGCGGAGGAGTGTGGTGTGGCCGGTGTTCCAGGCGGATGTCCAGGTGCGCCTGGTGTCGGGGGAGCTTAAGAGCTCCAGCTGCGCCGTGCCTAGCGCTACAGCGCCTCATCAACGATCTCATGCTCCCGTGCAGAAACTACAGGTGAGGACGTCAGGAAACTTAAAAATAATGGTACAAAAAAACTAATACTATAATGAAAAAACAGTCAAATTACGTAATAAAATCGTAGTGATAAATAAAAGACAGCAAAAAACAACTCATACTTTACAAATGAATCAATGACGCATAGTGAAATCAACCCACATTATCGTTTCAGTTTAATTCAACATGATCAAGCCAATAAAGATTGGTTAATGTAATTACGTAATATAATTTCTCCTCGCATTCGTTTTCATCGTCGAAACACTTTTGCCATGACACATTGAAACTCTTGAAACGGACAAATGTCAGAATATCATAAAGGTATTTGTGTACGATATTACCCCACGCAATGAAGTGAACGCCCTCATTTGGTTCGAACGTATGTGTACGTCTTGTGTGTATTTTTGCCTCCAATAAATTGTCTACATGATAAGATTAGAATTCATTGCGATAATTCGTGATAATATCTTTATATTATCCGACAACTGACTTGAAATACATTAACTCCCCAAACCTTATCAATATTCGTTTGCTATAACTTAATTATCTTTTTATTCATTAAGATATATGATTTTGAAATATATACCTATATATTTTGTCAATTCCCATTTTTTTATGATGCATTAATTTAACTTTATGATGACTTGTTTTTATGATCCTTTTCATGATAATCGTGCACTCCACCTACCCCATATGAGTCCTGACTTGACGATAAATTAATAATAACAATAATGGACATTATATTTGCATGGGGCAAAAGACACGAAACAGTGAAAAGTGAGATTTTACAGTCCTCTGCCCATCCCTTCAGAAAAATAGACGAGTGATGTTATGTACGTTTTGAAATTTTTTTAGTCTTCCAAAAGTTTCATTGAAGGCCTTTCAATTAATAAATATGGTAATATCATCGATAATCTATTTCGGCCGTTATTTATCACGTTCCCGCCATTTAAGTCTATGGATACTGTTATTTAGGTATAATATATGGTCCTAATCTAATGATTGAGGTACTTGACTCAGAGGATTAGGTCCCGCCAATCCTATTACCTCAATCCCCTGATTGAGTTTTATGGGCTGACGTCGTAAATCAACCATAAAAGACTTTTTCAGTGTAGATACCAGGAAACCTTTGTTTGTTCAATAAAATTTGCTCTCGAGCAAATAAATCGTAAAATGGAGATTGAGTTAGGCCGCTTTTATAGCCCGAATTTGTCTAGATCTTCATTGCTTTTGGTTGGCGCCTGTGATCTACTTAGTGTGTTATTTGAAACGATACTTCGCTTTTATTAGATACTCTTTAATCTTTTGTTGTCAACGGTCAAGTGAATCAGGTCTGTTAGATACACATTCCATCTCAAACATATATTTCGATTTATTACTTATTTTTAGTTTCCCCAACCGTTAATTGAGTTTTCGTGAGATTATATGTAGTTCTATCGATTTTCAATTAATTGGATATGAAAATGAACACTGCAAACATATTTAAAAGATTTTTAAAGGTATTGTAAATGAAAGTAAAAATGAATGTATTCAATGAAACTACTACTAGTAACAGGTTTTCTTCTTCGTAACATACATATACATATTTTTAATGTTGAGAGGACCGAAACATATGAGGGAATATACTATTTACATATTACAAATTATCATCTATACATATAGAGGAATACGGAAATCTTAATACCACTTCTCATACTACTTTAGTACTTTTAGTACTTGGTTTAAATTGTACGTAAAGGTGTAAACATTCGAAGTAGTCTCTAATAATATCGATTACTTGATCAATTGCAAACGTGACCTTAATGATAAAAGTCAATTAATTGTTCAATTGACATTATAATCCATTCGTCGATGATTTCCGCATAGAATTTCAAACAGCCATACACACAAAGAACAAAAACGTGTTCGTTGGAGAACTAGAAACTCTAACATTGAATAAGGCAATTATAAATGTATAATAAATGTATCCCACAAAAATCTATCGTCTCTTGATCAGACGACATAAAAACCATATTTTTAAAATAGCTTAACAGGTACAGATGATTCGAGAACATCTAATAATACAACACAATTCTTAAAGTAATTTGTTACAAAATAATAAATTAGCACTTATTTTGTCCCCAGACGTGGCTGCACAGAACTGTTGACGGCCAACACAAGAGTAAAGCATGAGGAAGACTGCAAATACGACACAATGATATGCCCTATCACTCCCACCTGTTGTTCTATCGCTTTCGAAGAACTATCAGCTCACTTGCAATCCACTCACAACATCATCGCGGTCTACTCGCAGAAGATCAAGATTTTAATAGAGAACTTCCAAACAAAACTGAAGAAGACAGCGTGTTGTAGAACAAAGTACAAGATCATATTGCTGTATCAGAAGAGCGCCTTCATAATCAAAGTCTGCATTTACAACTACCACGTCAAAGTGGAAGTCATGAGGAGAAAGCTAGGCTACATCGCTGATGTGAAGTCGGAAACGAGGAAGAGTGATTATTGCGCACTAATTGAGTTCCAAAGTAAAGCCCTCTGTACCAAATCTGCTATACTTATAGAGAACGAAGCGTACAGCAAGAAAGCAGAGGTCCAATGGAATGATATTATAATGAAATCGGAAAACGACGAAGCTATAACCATACACGTGAACATCGGGAAATCAGATAGCGAACAAAATAGAAAAGAGTTTTCAGAGTGACGAGAAACGTTTGAACAAATCCATGTTTATGAACATTTGACTGAAATACAACACTAATTATATACTTGTGATATTAGACACTGGACACAGTGGTGTATTTTAGAGTATTGTAAGTTTGATTAATCAACGAAAGCGTCCAAGATTTGTAGTTTTGATTTTTTATATTGTGTAAGTGTGAATGAACTGGCAAATGTTGGCCAAATCGAATGTAAGTGTTTTGATACAGTTCTGCATTATTTAATATTTTCGTAAGGACATGAATTAATTTGACCATCGCAAACAACTTTCAAACATAGCGATACGGTCACCTTGAGATAAACGTTAAGCATTTATCTACACTTTTATGCAATCAAACAGGCAGGCTATGCTAATAGTACGTACCAGAATGACCTAAGATTTTGTGATACTGTCGTATCAAAGTCAGTCTTTTAACTGTGACTCTTTAGAATATTCTACATTTTTATTTTCAAGGTTCATTATAAAAGATATTGATGGAATAACTATCAGTTCAGATTACATTTTAGGAGCAAAAGATAATGTCGTTTTGTAAGCGTTCCATACAGAAAAATAATTATATATAAAATTGAATACAAACAGTTAAAAATACAATAGTTGAATGACATATTTAAAACATAAAATTTATTATACATCTTAAGCCAGGGTCGTCAATTACAATTACAGGCACAAACTGATTAATGAAAAAAATTACATATTATGAATTCATTTGACATTCCGTCCACAGTTGGCGAACGAACATATTAATGGAACTTTTTAGTGTAGAATGCACTTCTTCCTGTAGAAAGAAAAACGTCGCATTTGTAATAAATTAAAATTACCACCTTGTACGTCCGATTACAATTTTAGCCATATTTTGTATTGACTATCACTAAGCAAATCTAATGATATATATTGTTTAATTTGCACATGTTATCCGTTTGATGTTAATATAACAAGTAACCTTAAATACAAAAAAAACTAATTCAATAGGCAATTTTCTAAACTTCACCTGTGTTTAATACATATTGTTAATATCATAAATGTGCAAGTACCATTGTTTGTCTGACGGTCTATGATGTTTTTACATTGAAACTGCTGAACTGATATTGTAAAAATTTACGATTAGGTACTATGTATAAAAATATCTTGAAATATGGCAAAAGGTTACAGGTGACATTGAACATTGTATTTAAATCAACCCCTAAAATAGTGAAATAAGGCATGAAAACCTAATGGAAATTATTACGATTTTCGTGCAAAGTAAATCGCGGTTAAGAAGTAGTTATACGATAAATTGTAAATATAGGTATATTTGTTTATAATACAAGTATCCCGGCTAAATAGACTGCCGTAAATTTAATTTGTAGTTAATTGTATGTAATAATGTTTAAGAATAATTCCAAAATAAATTAGTGATGTAGTAATTTTGTAGTTTCTTTTGTTAAATTCTTTTACAGGAAACACTGACATTAAATAAAGTAATTATTATGGTCTTAGTAGAATATTTTGTATAATCCTTCAAAGCTAAATGATTAAAAGTTTATTTTAACTTAAACTAACATAAGTAATCAACTCTAACAAACCTATTTCTATAGTTTTCGAGTCCATTGCACACGTCCATCAGCTGTAGCGCCCATTTGACTTGACATGAGTATTGCTTGCTCCTTTTCTTCTATACTATAGAATAAAATATTCTACAGTACCCTACAGGATCTATTTAAGACCAGCCACAGTCAATTTAAAAAGACATTGCTAATCTGTCCGTCTTTCGTCCGCCATATACTGCTGGACACCATTTTTATGACTTTTATAGACCCTTTTTAATGATATAAGATTACAAAATAACATCACATCACACATCATCAGCCTGTGTCAGTCCAAGTCCAGTCCAGTCAGTGCTGGACATAGACTTCCCCCAATGAGCGCCATCGCGTCCTGCCCTCAACTACGATTACAGAATATAAGTTTTTAATTACGAACTAAAGCTTTTATGAAAAATGTCAGGAATGAACTCAGTAGTTATTATATACGCGCACCAAGTCGCCCTCACAGTTACCTGGTAATGTTGCGAATGAACTGAATTACGAGAAGCATAAACTTCTTTAATTAAGTATACAAACTTGGCTGTGTAACGTGACGTACATACATACTGCAGCGTCTTCAAAGACTGCGCGTTCAACTTTCAGTAGGGTCTCCAAGATCGACATCGGGTCGACAAAAAATAGTTTTCTTAGTAAAAATTGTTTCTCACCCATAGTTTTTTTTTTGGATGTTTTTTTTAATCTAGCTCAAAAACCGTCAAACAGCAAAATGTATTCTTGTATTTCCTTTAAGTAAGTTCAAACACGCGGCATAAATAATACATTCTGAATAGTCTGAAGGTGACTATGAGTAGCGTGTTCATGGGTTTTAAAAATAGCAGACAATTTATTTTCCAACTTTTATATTCTTTACCTTCTTCTTTATTGGGTACTGACCTTTAAATATCGCATCCTATGAATACATACACGCACAAACAAAGAACATGATGATGTTTTTATAACGAACTAAACATACTTTTTGTACAATACACATGCTGTTCATATGTTACAATTAGCTGATAGCCGCGACTTCGTCTATGATGCTTATTATATCAACAACGTATGTTGTATGCAGATGCAAAATCCTCAAAAAGATGACCAATGATAGACTTTGCTTACAAATTTTTTTATAACCAATGTTATTCGTTTCGCAGTTTATTCACAGCTTAAATATATAAATTAATGAATATATACAGTGGAAGTACCATAATTTGAAGACATACAAAAATACCTTAAGTAGGATATAGAGAATTTAGGAAACAAAAATAAACAATTGATTTTTGACACCTGTTTCTATACCTGTTCCAAGTTTTCCATATTTCAACTGGTGTTATATTCTTAACCTGGACTGACATATCTGCATGGCTACCCTACCCGAAATATTAGGTGCCTAATATATGTGCGTTGAACAACAAAGACGTGAGACTTATTGAAAGGTAACATTCCTTTGAAATACTCGTTCGAAGTTTCATGCGGATGTTACGCTCGGAATTTAGATATCGTGTAACATACTGTGGCTGAGTTTAAGACATGTATCATTAATGTTTCTTAAATCTACA
>DWME01002981.1:0-19434 GCA_018244795.1 Parelbella ahira ahira | reverse complement strand
GCTTTAGGGCCCTACGGCTTTTGTGGATGTCAATCTGGACCAGCATCGTTTCGTTTACAGAATCTCATCCCATTACAAAACACATTAGAATTTGAAAAATGGCGTGCACTTCTTTACAAAAGTGCGTTTTAAATCTAAATGAACTATCGCCTTAACCCTCCCATTATTAAGGGAGACCCACATTCCAACAGTGAAATGATAAAAAAGGATCGCAAATTATTATATTATTATTTATGTCAATAGTTTAGTGTATATCATCGTTATATCACGAACAACTATTAAAAATTGTCGAGAACTATTAGCGAATGCGAAAAAAATATTTTTTTTTTATGGCCTTATTAAAATCTTCATAAATTCTTGTTTTGTGACTAAAACTGAAAGCCAATAACTTAAAAAGTATCTTAAAGATTAATTTTTCAGCACAATTTGAACATTATTGCGATTACTTGTACAGAAGATTGGCTTGGGGCACATAGGTATATAAACATTACATGGATTTCCAACGAGAGCACTGTTGTGACATCGTGTACGAAGCTTACCAGGTTCACTCTCCGCTTTGTTTATCGTACTTACTATATCTCCATGATAAGGTTGTTATCATTTGAATTCTGAGATTCGGAAAGCCTTTAATACTTTTCGTAATTATTACCTACATAGATTTGATAGTATGATTCCGACTGAATGTTATTATTTCGTAATATTCAGAAGATGCAATTTGAGATTAAATTCTATTTACTTGGCATTTTCTTTTGATACGTTTCTGTAATACCAAGCACAGAAAGGATTGTCCTCAATTCCTAGAGTGTTGTTCACGTTAGCTTACTGCTGGATCCATACCAAGAAAGAATGTAAAAACGGAAAACAAATATCAGCAAACGCCCTGTGAAGGACAATGGTGTTTCCATTTAGACTAGGTGACCGAGCTGTTATTCATTGGGTAAAATATTGTGCTACTACCCACATTAAAGGCCACTTATCTTAGTACCGAGAGTATCACGCTATAAGGGAGTTTGGTTTAACATGCGTAGAATAACAGAGTTAAATGGAATAAAGCATTAAAGGCCCCTCGAGCGCGTGTCACCTGTCGCATTTCGCTTCTTTTTACTCCGCACAAAACATGAAAATCGCAAACCGTCAAATAAATATTCTGTAAGACATATTTACTATGCGCTAATAATAAGCACATTATGGTAGTACGTACCTTCATCATCTTAAAGAATTATCGATAATACCATAATTTAAAAATATATTTTTTTCAAAGATAAGCCATAACTTTAAAAATATCAGTAATATCGCAAAATATCGCATTCTAAACATCTATCATTCATCTTGTAACGGTTAAAAATTGTGCATTCAAATAAAGAAATCACTTTCAGATTTTATTCAGTATTCCGTAGATTTGTAAAGTACAGCAAACGCACTGAAAATATATCCATGTTGCTCATACCTCATAGGTATAATCGCAGATTTTAACCGCCAAAGTCAGCAGTACATACGTAGGTACCTACGTGGTACGATACTGACCTCCGTTTATTTTAGGAAAGTTTCTTCTGAGAGCTTTTAGTAGCGTATTTACTGTTGGGCAATATAAGTGTTACTACTCGGGACGTCCGGCGTGCGACACGCCCTTTACATTAGCTCTCCGCAACGTACCCGGTATACCAATTTGTACGTTTACCCCAGTTCAACGGTTGAATGGTTATTATGGCAACGGAAAATCAGTTTCTCTAATATTTTAAAGCGAGCACCTTATTATATATTCAAGAAAGTGTATTTCGGAAATACCTACCTGGATATTAATATAAAATGTCAAACATTTTATTATTTCATACCGCATACAAGTAACTAAAAAATCGAATAGTACGTCACGTCACGTTTTCAGCCTATCTCAGTCTACTGCTGGACACAGGCCTCCCTCAATGAGCGCTCTAACGTCCTGTCATCGGCCTGTCGCATCCAACTTCTGCCTGCAGTATTTCCGGAGCCGGTGGACATCCGACACTACGTTTATTTACTTCACAATAATACATGTTTTCAAAAAATCAAATATCCTAGTTCACTATATCAAATGTAGATATTATATAAATACTAAACAAGTTGAAAGTAACGTAGGGCTAAATAAGATCAAAGTTTAAAGCCTTGTCATTATGGAGAACTCTTTGAAACGTCAATTCGTCTTCGCTCCCTATATCGGTGGTAATTTGATTTACATTTGTCTCGTCACGTTACTGTAATCAGTGACGATAAATTCGATTTATGTGAAACAGTGAGGATGATACGATTGTGAAAATAGGTCAAATGTATTTTAAGGGCCGCGAACTTAATCTTATATAAAATGTTAAAACGTAGTCTATCCTGAGCCGTTACACGTAACATCACGCCTGTATCTCAGAAAATGTGGGCAGAGGAATCTGGTACACTCCCACGTTTCACCGGATACGTTATATCTCTTTTTATAGAAAAAGGGGTAAGCCTGTAACCATACACTAGGCACAAACTCAGACACAGATACTACAGAAATTTGATGTAAGAAAAACCCAATAATACCCCATCCACGGATCAACCCCAGAACCTCTCGCTCAGCAGTCACGTTTGCAACCACTGGACTAATGAGGCAGTTAATTACTATAACTTAATCAACAAATTAATATTATCCCTAAAAATATCATCTCTTGTATATTTTCTTCATTATCGCGCCCTGTCCTCGGCTTGTCGCATCCAGCATCTGCCTTATATACAGAATTTTGAATACCTACGCATGATAATCTTATACGCTCCAATATTTTATAAATTTAGTCGTATCATTTCCGTGGTGTAGTGGTTATCCCATCTGCGTAACACGGAGAAGGTCCCCGGTTCGATCCCGGACGGAGAAACTTCGTTTGCCGATTGACAGTTTTTGTGACAATTATGCATATAAATAATTCTTAATATTTTCCTAAGAATTTATAACAAATTTGTTTTTCTACACCAATTTAATTTAATTTTATTACGTCACATGTTCCTGTTACTGTCATACCAAATGAAGTCATTCTGTCAGTTATTGAATAAATGCTATATTAATAACTTGACGTATATGTTACTGTAATGTATTATTTAAAGAATCAAGGTCACAATGTATTCCACTAATGATCATACTTTCTAGGACTTAGTATTAATTATTGTTAAGTTTATATTTTGCACCCGGTTGAATGAAAATATATGGTACATATTTGTCCAGCCTATCAGCACAGATACTAAAAGGAGGAACAAAACAATGGCATACAGCGTTAAGTTTGCACTGCCAGAGACATAACGTAATGTTTTGTTTTAAAAATAAGCGCATCTGGATCTAAACGACGAAGCCATTAACATAACATTTAAGTACAGTGAAGCACATCTATGCAGCATTCGCCAAAATTCTCCACGCCATATTCACTCGTAGATAATGGAATTTACTTGCATTTTATTGTTCGAAAATATGTTTTGGTAATAATGACGAACTTATCCCGTATATTATTTATAGTATTCTTAGCCTTATATCTAAATCATTTGTCTAAGGCATGCCTCAGATAAAGAACTATACGAGTTTATATGACGAGCTTTGATGAGTGTTTTATAGATGGTTCTATTTAAGAATCTACTATACTAAGGCTGTGCTAGGCGAGTACATAAGAACGATTTCGCGTAAGCCCAACACTAGTCGTATTCCGAGATTACATGTTAGTTAAGCCGCTTAGTTAAAGTAGTAATAGGATTTCAAATGCGCTTTGCACACCACATCACCTCAGCCGGGCGTGAGTCACTCATTATATATTGATCTCCCCACCATTACACTTTACTCCTATTAATTTCACAACCAAATATACATTTAGAATTGTTGTATTTAAAATACATAGTTTTTAGTACTTAGTAGGTTTTTATCTACTTTGTTTAGTTATTATATCAGGAAATAGTAAATATAAATAAAAATGGTACATTTAATAAGTAGGTATTCGTAATTCATAATATTTTTTTATAATTTCTTAGATTTTTTTAAAATTCAGCTTTTTAGTAATTCTATCTCTCGGCGATTTTTCGCAGATGATATTTTAATTAGCTGTTTTAAAAATAATATTCGATATAAGTAAGTGTTAGTTATTACGTCCATCCTAAAAGCTAAAAATATACTCGTGCATGTCGCAATTTATGTCAATCAATTGATTACTGAACTAATTACTAAACGTTTCACATAACTTGGTTTTATGATTCCCAATTCAATTTTCGTACATTGACATAAAGGAAGGAGTCCACAACATAGGACTAATTACATTAACTGTACGTATAGCCTTAAGATGGAAGACACGTTTCTGTAAGCATCTCAGTATCTCGTTAGTAACATCGCATGTCAAAGCTAGCTCTTACAAAATACTACCCTTACGGTGGCGATCCATTGGCAAATAATTCATGGATAGCTCTACAGTTATGTTAAACTCCTACATATATTTACTTGCTGACTTGTCACCAGTGGGCAATTTGATTATCGAATTATTAAAGTTGCCTGCTTCGTTGATCGAGTGTTTGTAAGCACGACTGCCGATCAGGAAGTCCTTGGTTCAAATTTCATGTCGGGCATTATTGGATTTATCTAACTTAAATTTTCTAGTGGAAATTTCTAGTAGTGACTCGTGCGTATAGCAATAGGCACACCACCTATTCCACTGTAGGACGTAAAGATAACTAGTGAAACGTGAGTGTATTACACTCCTCTGCCTACCCTATTAGGGATTATAGATACGATTTACGAATTATAAAAATAGGAATCAAAAAGAGATAGACAGCGTGAAGCCTCAACGACTCAGTAACGAAAGACGGTGAGCAAGCAAGAATCGTAGGCTCGCAACCTCGCCATTGGGTCGCCCACTTAGGCGAAAATCGAGGTTAACAACCCAAAGTTATCTGGAGACACGGAGAGATTTGGGGCATTACGTAGCCGAAAATTCAGTCAAATACGGCTCAAAATATTCTACAAACCACATCGTCAACTGAAGTCATACGATTTGAAGGCTCTTCGTAAGCCTTACGATACAAATATTCATTGAACGACTTTATTTGGTTTTTCCGCTTTGTCGGCGTTCAGGTTTAACCGCTTTACAGTACAATGTTCTCTTACAGGTAAGATTTTTTTGTCGTTGTTAAAATCAAAACTTTTACTTCATGTTACTATCACAGATGATAAGTTCTCTGACATTTGTTAACATTCATTAGGAATTAGAAATATGCATTAAATATTTCTTCGATTCGCTATCACATTTGGTCTTAGCGATGTTATACATGGAACGCTGTATCAATTTCCTTGTTTCCTGAACAAAAGATAATCTATTATCATTTTAGAATTAATTTCGTGTAATCATAATTATTATAGTGATTAGATAATTGTGATTTAATAAAGGAGAGAAAATTGTTAGTTTGCAAAGCTATGAGTATTTATTTAAGTAATCAAAATATTATTACTACATATCATAACGTCACGTTACGTCTTTTATTGTATCTTATCGTATAGACTTTGTCGTTCTTCTGCTACGTAAATCACAAAAAATACAATCGAAAAAGGAAAATCTTTCTTGCGTACTCTTTCATTGTTTAAGAAATTTGTATCTAGTTCCTGTTATTTTAGCTACATCTATTATAATTGGGGACACAACAAGTTTGTGAAACCTTTTGTGTTGTTTACAGAAGAGTTAAACATTTAATCCTTTTAGTCAATACCTACCTTTGTTCATGAATTGGGTCCTATAAGTTTCAGACGGGTTTACAATATATTGCATCTCGTAAACATCGCTAATTTCAGTAACAAAAAACATTTAAATCTTCGCATATCAACAGAACAAAAACATTTTTTTTTAATTCTATTTAAATCCTAATATAATCCTGTTGCGTATAAAGAGATAAATTGATCAAAAATGTTCCTTATTTTAATCATCATCGTCATCATCATCGTCATTCATCATCAAAAAATAATTGGATTTTTATTGAGAAATAAAAAAGCATTAAATAAATGCACAATTCTGTATTCAATATACGTTCTGTTATATAATTGTGTGTAAACTTTCGCGTGTCCTATTGGATCAAAAGAATTTTTAATAAGCCATAAGGCATTTTTTTTTAATTTCAAACAAAGCAGCGTAACAAAGGCAAGAAACTACGTACATAATTAGGTAAAAAATGTAAAGAATAAGTCCCGAGGGACTTGGCGACTGTTCCTGTATCCTACGATGTAATTACAAATGTTGGACGAACTTTTGTTTATTGTTAGAATAAGAACGGCATTTTTTATTATATTAACGAGATGGCGGCTGTTACCAACGAGCCCTGTGACTTCAGCAGATAGCTAAGAATATTGTGTTAGGTCAAGCTACCAAGGGGACGACCCTGGGATGGCTATTAACTGTGAAGCACTTGGACGTATTTGTAATAATTAGGAAACAAAGTGTACTTCGGCGTTCGTGGCATAAAATATTTCAGTCAGTCAGTTAACTGTTTTTATGTATCGTAGTAACCAGATCGAAAATACAAATATCTCTTGTTCATCAATGAAATAAATCAAAATCTATTTGTGCGGAAAAAAAAAATATGATGTTTCCACCCTGAGTTACCGTCTTTGTAAGTATATACTTCAAAAAACTTATCGTACCTATATAGCCGTCTAGCGTTATATTGATTTTCTCATTAATGAGAAAAGAAGTTGATGGCTAAAAGCAAATGATAAAAAAAATTAAGAGGCCTGTACGAGATCGGTCACCAATGCTGTATGGTCGTCTCTCGCCACATGTGCTTGCTGCCTGTTCTTTAAAAACAATAAATACATATGCATGACGAAAATATACTTTAGTATTACCTTATATAAATATATACATATTGTCACGCCTACTTCCAGGGTAGGCAGAAACTAAGGATTTTTACCTGTTACGACCCTGTATTACCTCCTTTCACCTGATTTACATTATATACCTAAAATATGCGTTAATTGATATAAAAGAGAAAATTGCGGAAGCCAGGGGAACAATGGTTTGAGCCAATCACATATTGGCGCGACCATTAATCGTAGCGATGTTGATGCGCATCCGACAAACAGAGCACCCTTTGTCTCCTGCCGGCCGCGCTCGTAGCACTGGCCATTGTTAGCTTTATGGGCAGAGTAAAGCAATTTGGGCCGGTTGTTGCAGTAAACCAGACTGCGGATTCTGCATGGACTCGATCAATCGATTTCACCATTCATAAATGTTTGGCTTTTAAATAAATGATGTATTTGTTTAAATTCAATTTTGAGTTAAACTAATAATTGCATTTGTTCTTAAAGACAACATTTTAATAGATCATGACATAAATTTAAGAGAAGTCAATTTTTTTGTCTTTCCTATCAAAAAATGACTGGAAAATACAAATAGTTTGATGAATATCCTAGTGAATATGATGTGTATATTTAGTTATAATGACCTCGAACGGCCAAAGGAAGTCACGTGAGATCCTTGTATAATATGCTAACGTTCCGTGTAGAAGTTACTTGCTCCAAAATTGTCCTAAATCTCTTTAATGAGCATGCGACAGCTTTGCTAGAACCCTTTTGTCGTAGTAAATGCGGTTATTTATCTATAAATTTTATTTACAATGATAGGACTTAAGCATACTTTTTTTAGATTACGCTATTACGAAACGAAGAAGCCATCACTACGGGCAGAATATCGACAATATAAGCTAGACAAATAAATAACACTGATCGTTAGTCGTCTTCACGACTAATAATACAATTTGTGACATGAAAGCTTTAGGAAAATGTCTGAAATGGAATAACTGTGTCCACACAGTTGATGCGTGCAAGATATGACACAGCAAAGTCCAATGTGAGACAGTTTCCATAACTACAGAAGGATAGAAAAGTTTCGAGTAAGTTACTCTCCAATAACCGACATATAATAATAACAATAATAACATTTACCAACAATAATGAGATATTGACTTTTGAAATCACATTTTTGTAGAAATGGTCATCTCGTAAATCATATAAAACAGGCTGTTAACCCTTTCCTAGAACTTCCCGCTATTTTCTTTCTTCATGTACCGTATCAGATGGATAATTTATGACATAGTTTAAGAAACACCTCGAGAAAAATATTTCTTAAACGAATTAGTAGAATTAAAAACATTGCCATGTGTTCGATGTAGTTTCTTTAAGGCAAAAATGATCCTCTGCGTGAAATAGAACAGATAGATATTTTAAAAGTAATTTGAGAAAAAAGCAGTTTTCGGAATTTTTGGCTAACGATATCCCTTGAAGGAGTCGATTAATTTTCATAAAATTGGTTTGTGTTCAACAAAGCTTTTGTGCTCAAGAGTTGATTAGTTTTTTAAATGGATCACTTGAACCGTTCAAACATTACAAACCTTTTAAAAATTTAAACCGTTGATACTTGTAACGAAATATACAATTATTTTTTCATTCTTGCGGCACACTTCTACGCCTTCATATTTCGAAACCGACAATTAAAACATAACTATTGTATTATAGTTATTAAATACGTCTAATTTCAAATAAGGTGAACGTATAATTCAAAATTAATATAAATAGGTGAAAATGTACTACAGATTGATCAGATTATGTTCAATGTTCAACGTAAATTTGAATTTAGAATGATACACAAGATTGGCCACGAATCGGTAGGCCACATTCGTGCGTAGATACAAATTATTGTCATAAACCGTGGTTTGTGTTTGGCGACCGTTAGTATGGTAATAATCCCGGAAGCGAACCAGCTTATCGTATTATGAGAGGGCGGTATGTCATGACGATTGACGAGGTCGATTTGACGCAAATGTTTTTGCAAATCGCGCACGAACGCTTTTGACAATATGTCACGGATTCTTTAAAAATCTACTTACTAAAGTTTAATAACAATATGAAAATGAACTAGCTATTTACACAATAGTTTTAGTTGATGTATAACCATTAAGAAATAGTCGCAAACATTTGTCTTGTTACATAACAATAATTCAAGGAGATCTATAACGATCACAATAGATAACGGTAATTCCAGGAGGAGCATGTTATAATTTAATAATCATATTTCATTTCGTTCTACCACTGCTCCCGGTACTTTCCGGATACTCTTATAATAGCAAATCGACGGACTGGTATATGTACATCCTGTAAGATACAAATCACCGGCTTAAAATAATAATAGTGGTTTCTTTTCCAACAATGAAATACTTTAATTTTGACTCTTGCGAATAAATTGAATTACAATACGAATGTGCTGTCTGGCTCTGTTGGTAATAAAAAGCCGATAAATGTCTTATCCAAGACTGCTAAGAATTTCATTACGTTTCCAGCGTACAGCGCTGTCTGCACGCTTCCTTATTGGGCCAGCTAAATAAGTGTGAAGGAACAGCCTTTCCAAGTAACGAAATAAATTCGAGACAAAGAAACATTAAAATGCTTTTAGGTCCTACGTGTTGCATAAAAAATAAAGCGTTTGTAATACACGACAAATGTAAATAAATTTTTCATGATTATTTCAGAATTAATACCACATTTAAACACGACGAAGCGACACGTTTTCTGAGAATCGCGTGACAGGATACAGTTTGTCCGAAGGATTATTTGTTATACGGACATGAAATTGTGTTTCAAAATGGTTCAGTAACAAGCCATTGCTGAACCGCTGTCATATAAAGCAGTGGATTTTCCCGACAGATTTCAGAATGGAAGTGATATCACATTACTCGTGGCTGTGCCGTTCCGAATATTATGACATTTATCGGGCTTTCTAGTCCTTTGTGGAAACTTGCGTTCTTTTTTGCTGCGGATTGTGTACTTTATTGAATGATTTTTTAAATAGAAGCCATTGTCTTTCGTATTGAACTTTCCAATTGTTTTATGTTGTCAACGTAAAATAGATTCTTTTGAATCTTCGTACAATAACAATATAGAAAATAAGAATATTTTTGTGTTGGAAAAAAATAATAAAGAATAGTTATATTTCTTAAATAGCGGCGATGTATTTATGTTTTAGATGCCATCCAAAGGAATTTTTCGGATTTTATTGATCAATATTTGTGATGGTCTTCGTGTCAGAACATCATTTTATACTGATATCGTCAATCATCCTCAGTTTTATATACCTATGTCAAAACACTCGTAGAATCGTAGTCTGCGAAATATATTCAAATTTTAATTTAAAGTGTACATTATGGCAGAACACATATTCTTACTAAATTCAATGAATTTCGTGATGTTTTTGCTTTAGTTTCCATGACGTTTTAATATCATACAGTAACTAATTTTCATTAAAAAGGTTTTTTAGAAAGTATCTAATAGGTACTAAATTTGCAGTATGACTCTGAACACAGACATGAAAGTTTGAAATTACACATATTTGCAAATTTCAAAATATTAAATTAGTATAGGTACATTAAGGATGTTGATGATAAGCAGAGCCCAATATACATAATATGTATATTGGTCGCTGTTTCACGCATATATGGGTCGCTTGAAAACGACCGTAACGATTTTGGAAGGTACGCACTAAAACGTTTATATATAATGAGTGTGTAAATGTGAGAAAAATTTTTAAGACAGAATTTTGCGAAACCAGACTGCTTTTATGAAAACGATAATGAAAGTAGGAGAAGCGCGTCAGATCTGTAACGATAAATAATGGCATGAGAATAATATTTGGCACTTGTTTCTCTGTGTCTACCCCATAAGGGACATAGCATGACGATATAATAATGATGAATAAGTAAATAATAAAAATTTTTAGCTGACCCATTTGCGTGAACACCATATTTGTACCTAAAAATCTAATTGCAATTAGGTCTAATCTTGACTATAGGACATAAATGATTCACGTCGAAACTGTGCAGTTACAAAATTACGTTTAGTTACCTACACATTGCCAGTTTTGCATGTCAAACCGTTCCTAAGCGAGAGTGCTGGCTGGCCGCCAGCTTCCGACCGCGCTTTCATATTTCACTTGCACACCCCGAAAAAAAAATTTCTTTCCGTTGTTACGTACGTTTACTTATTGTTTATAAGCGAATTAAAAGTTAAACAAATAGCAGATTTAATTTTATTAGGTAACTCAAAATACATGCTTAACACGATTTTTTGTATGCGATTGAAAGTAATCCACGTTATTTGAAAGTTTTCAAACAATCATTGGACATATTGATAACGGAACAATGAGTGAAACAAAAGATACAGTTTTCTATAAATATGTGCTGTTAGCATGTGCAAGGATTCAACTAATGAATTTTTCATTGTTTTTACGTTATAACTACGAGATTTTTCTTTGTTTTCTATTTACTTACTAATCGGAATAATTACACTTGCGTTAACCAATGTATTACCAATATGTTAACCTTTTAACATACTGTAATAGAAATGGAAAAGAATGTTAATAAGAAATATATAAAAAAACTATTATTATTACACGTAATGTGTTGAATATATTACAAGTTATCCAATGATTTAGTGTACAGTTTGTTATAAAAATTTAAGTGCATTTTTCAAAAATCATTAGTGAACTGAACGCAATTTCGGGACCTTTTGCAGAACAACGCGATCGTAAGGTCCCACCCGCGCCATTGAATACACAAAAGTTACTATAAATGTAATTTACGGCATGATTACACATTACTTAGAGAAAAACGTTCAGCAACAGCCTACAAACTTCTTTCCGTTAATTCATTGCTAAATCAATCTTCCGAGAAGTAGTAATAGTATGGTATCGATCAGATGTTTGAGGCAGAGCCGACATTCATTCTTTTCCTGATGTATTCGTTTATTCACTCTCACGTGTCCAACAAAAACATATTTTGTGAAAAATATTATTTACCTCAAAAAGCGTTGGCAATATGATAAAACGTATGAATTGAGGTGATAGCTGTGACTTGATCTGATCTTGATTGATACTGTAAAATGAGTGAAAGTTAAATCCTGAGTAAAAGGTTTATTTAGAAGAAGCACTGTTTTAACATTGTCTACACCTTTCATTGCTGGAATACAGCAAGGCAGCCTGCACGTAGGACGTGACATAACGTAGGAAAATTAAATTTGCATATAAAAAATATATTTAAAAAACAATAAACCAAATATGAAAAAGAAATATCGTAGTATGGGGATATAGTTGTTTTCTCTAATTACTTTATTCATGAAACATAAATATACTTTTGTTTTAACATCATCGCACCGGAACCCTAATTGGTGTAAGGGTTCCTGGCACTGGCACTGACAAGTATTTTAATGAAAACCTATCGGGACCGCTTTATAGAAATATTCGCGGGGAATGTCTTCGTGTACATTATAAGTAGCCTTTTCAACTAAACTACAAAGACAAGCTTTTCCATTTATTGACAACTGAAATAGGGAAACTCGTAAAGCTTCTCCGGGAATATATTTGGAGCAATCTCCGCCCAGGAAAATGTTTCATTATTAATAAGGGAAAGGCCAAAATATGTAGTATTGACTGTTTGCTATGTACAAATGGCTAGCCGTATATTCAATTCGAACTGATAATAATAATAATATACGAACATATGCGATATTGTTTGTTGCCATAATATTTTAACTACCTTATTTATTGTTGATAATGGATGCAGAGACCGAAGTAGACCAAGAGTCACTTACCTTGCCGAATAGATCAGATAATGACTAATGGGGTGTCAGATGTTTCTGAAATCAGCGTTATGTGTGCAGAGAATAATGAATGTGGAAGAACTAAATCGGATTTAAAATAGAGGTATCGGACACTTGGTGCCCCTGGCGTTAATTCATAAATACTTAATGTTTTAGTAATGTGTTACGTAGTAATAAAAAATATCGTAAATTTTTTTATTACCAATAACAAAGTGGGCGAGTACTATATTAATATATGAAACTATTTACATATTGTTTATGATATGATATTATTGCAATGTATTATATTATGTAACGGTTATTATTACGGTAGCATTAGGTAACGTTTATAAACAAGTGACATTAAAGGTATGTTACATTTACGTACGTGAAGAAATACTCAAATATAAAACATAAGATGTATAAGCAACATCTATAGGTTCTTGAACATCTTCTTGTATTTCTGAGAAACTAGCGCGAGGTAGACATACGCTCTAAAACCGTTTATATGTCTCATTAGTTCTAGGTTATTGTAAGTACATCAGTACTATTAGAAATTATATACAGGTACGAATTAGCTAAAGTGAACAATAATTAATGTTGGTGTTATGTACGTGGGAAGGATTTCGTAGTTGGCACAGATTAAGGTTACGCGCGCGTTTCTATTATAAGATAATTCAAATTCAATTCTATCATCTCCTATCTGAACACCAATCGCGTCTCATATAAAAATGGAAGAGAGTGTGCTCTGTTACCAATTAACTACGGTCTAATTAATCAGGAAGGGACAAATACCGCTTCAAATTAAAGTTCATTGGAGGAAAGTTCATACTACCGCTTCCCGGTCACGTTCTGAAAGGCGTGCAATTTCATTTTAAATTTTACTCCATTCGCCACTACGGGCTTCTGCGAGTCGCTTTGCGCGTTCGCAAACCGACAGTTTTATTACCGCGACGTACGTATCCTCCCCGTCGGAGGGTACATTTTTATATTATTTACCGAGGTCAAATATTTTCGTCTATCTCTGTGCGCATTTCTTCCTAACGCTTTAGTAACAAATACGTGATGCTTGGTCCTTTCGAGTTTTTGTAAATGGGCAAATAGGGTAAGCTATGTTTACAACTGGATGTCTTTGGTATCTGTAGAATGTTATTCAGTATTTTTACATTATAAGACACATATACTTCGAACAAAGTTAATATGCTTAGCCATTTTAATATTGGGCAAGCAACTGTTTAATATAGACAAGAGGAAACAAACAGTGCCAAAATTGGCCGAAGAAATTGTGCTGGAAACTTGGATATCCACTCGGTCTAGTGTGTAGATATTAAGTCGGACACACTGACTTAACCTAATTTACTCTAGTGCCAATTCGTATAGAATCCAACTGTCTAGTTTCTCACCACATACAAATTGCTTAGCGAATCCAATGAATTATGCACGAACCAATAGAACTCGATACATTACATTCGGTAAATTCGATAATTTCGATATTTCGGTAACTTCATACCGACCAGTCACAAGTAAAATTCACATTGTATCTAGTACGTACAACTGGGGAAAAACAAATTTCTTTTTACAAAATTTGTCTTTTGCGAATTAGTTTGAAATTCCGTTTTGTTTCCTTAACGAGAATACAGAATAACAGAAAAAATGACAAAACTATAGTTAAAATTATAGATTAATAGCCATATTAATTTACTCTAAAGATATACCAGTAAGACCCTCACTAAGACAGTCTGTGGTGCTTATATCGGCTACACCTAAATTAGCCAATCTGAAACATTCCATTCCGTAAGCTCCACAATAATTTAGCCTGAATCTACAAATAAGTACTAGTGATGGTCTAATATTGTGGAACCCAAAGTGTCATTCCAAAAGTCGGGGGCTCAAAACCTAGCTAGCAGTTCTGACTTTATAAAAATTATACGATTTTTTTATTTTAAATATAATTTAGTAAAACCATCCCAAGGAAACATGGATTTCTGAGAGAGTTTACCATAATGTTCCCTAAGGTATTTGTGGGGGAGGTTTTTGGCCCAGAGTAAAGCAATAAAATGGTCGATGATCACGACGACTAAAGGGACATTAAATTATATAACTGAATACTAAAACCATTTCAATACTTATATGTATATCCAACACTCCATTGGAATTATGCTAAGCAATATAAAAAAAGATGACGTAGGTTCTGACAAACAGAAGAACAAAGAAACACTCCTTCAGAAGATATACATATAATATGTGTTTATAATAGGGCGATAACAAACAGCTGGTAAATAAACCTCAGACACCTCATTGATAAATCACAAACCACTCAGAAGACTAATAACTTATCTAGATATCAGGACACCCGCAAATGCCACAGCGATTTCGTTCCTGGAATTACAGTACTTTAGATACAAGCGTTGGCGCGAATTCTCTACACCAAACGTCTGTTATGTCTCGGTGCGGAAACTAAGATTTAATTACTTCCCATAGTTCATTGACCCGAAGAAGTTTCTAGTTCTGACAAACTGTAAATTTATGATCGGTATTAGTGTCAGTGAGATTAACTATATATAAGCAGTGAATCATACTAACAGTTTAATGGGGGATTCTCTATGAATTATACATACAAAGATAAATAGACAAAAACCAAGACAAGAGTCAATAGTTACTTTCTAGGCGAGCGTGTTACATCCTTAGCTGCATCTGCGTTTTTCATCAGATGAGATTGCCGCCAAGTGCGAGATAATTTCTAAATAAAAAAACCATATTGAACTAACGTACAATTTAAATGTTCCCGTTTCTATGTATATATCGACCCCGCAGCCCGCTGCAGAACAACTTCTTCGCCATTATTCATTCGTCATATTGTACGTAGGTACATTTATGTGAACACATTACCAGCGAACGAGTCTATTAACGCTTTTTCTGTTAAATACAACGTTATACCGCAAGAGAATAGTTCACAGAGAAGTTTATTATATGAGTACAGCTCAAATGAATATTAACTGGATCGTGCTTGGAAATGGGCACTTTAGTACTGCTATGTTAGCAGTTGACGTAAACAGAAGTTCTGTCTGGAAGTTGGGCGTGAACTATGATGAGGTTAATATCATAAGAAAGGGATTTGAAGAGTACTTATCGTGTCGATAAAATCCACAAATACTGTTTTATACCTTCCTGTGTACTAAACGATTGAAATGGGTATGTACATGACTATCGACATTTAAAACGCAACGAAAAACACTTGTAATAAAATATTTATGAACAATATGAAATCGATGTTTATTGCTCAAACACATGAAGCATTTCGTTTAAATTTGTTTTTCGGTCAAATAGAGCTGGAAATTAAACTATTATGAATTTCGAGCGGAACACCTGGCGCCGCGGCCGGCGAGCGCGGATAAATTGCGTGAATATTGCCGTTCGGTGTTTGTTACCGCTGTTTGCATTTGTCAGTGAAAACAAGTGCGTTCGCAACAACAAATTATTAAGTACCGTCGATTTTTATCTACTTGGCAGAAGGTCCTAATGATACCGAGTTGTAGTAGCGTAGGTACGCAGTGATACTTTTTTTTGTCTTATATACGACAAACGCTTTTTCACGTTCAAAGTATATTATTTTTCAATGATTTCCTAACCTGAAATAATATTGTTCTATTTCGTCAAACAATATATTCTCAACTCAGAGTTGGCTAAGTTTTCAATTCGTCTTGTGTGGGAGTCTGTAGATTGACGGTCCTTTGCTATATTTATTTTGTTTTTATCGTCGATTTTACAGATTTACTCATAGGGTTCTGAAAGTTGGCTTTGGCTGACAAGGCTAATGCCATGCAACACCAGCTAAATCCTATTTATAGAAAAAACTATGAAACGTTCTGATAATGGCAACACTCTTATTTATCACTAAATTTTGTGGAAAATTATTTCTATTATAATGAACATATTTGTCGACAAATAATAAATGCAAATTAACAAATAACATGCAAAATAACTTTCCCACAAAGGCACCCCATTATGATGGAACGCCCTGATTTTCATGCGAAGCCTTGCCTATCATTTATTTTCCGCGCATCTTTCAATCAGCGAATTCCTTCCGCGACGTTCGTTTATATTCACTTTCAGGTAGACGGAAGCGAGGATTTTTATCACGAACATATTTTTCGTATCGCTGTGAACTATAAACGTGCAAAATCCCTCGTTATTATCGCAAACGATAAACGGGCGTCTCACGTCAATCTCCGCATAGGGTATTCATGGCGAGATCCCTGGACGTGGTGGATCTGCGTGGCGTCGAAGTTGAGAGCGCGGACGAGGTGCAGACGATCCCTGGCCAAACGTTTTCAATGCTAATACGGGACTCTTATTGCCCCGCATTAGAATATTGAGTGAGCATCCGCCGTCGGCAGGCACAATGCCGACGTCATTAGCATCGCTTTTGTTTATTTTAAACTTCAAACCGGCGCAAACTTAACAGTTTCCAAACTCGTGAGTTACTTGAATTGTGTCAATAATCTCTTGCCTGTTAAAGACAAAACGAGCGAAGCGTTAATAATTAATAGTGGTGTTAATAAGATATTTTTATTGACTGGTGGCTGGATTTTATCTTGGAATTATCGTTTTGAATATAAATTTATGGGGATCTTGCACAATGTTATGTTGTCGTTAAGTTTATATGAAATTTAGTTTCTAAGTTTTGTGGAACAT
This sequence comes from Parelbella ahira ahira, assembly GCA_018244795.1. NCBI lineage: Eukaryota > Metazoa > Arthropoda > Insecta > Lepidoptera > Hesperiidae > Parelbella > Parelbella ahira. Next base: position 2,105 of record DWME01002981.1, on the reverse strand, counting down.
AAACATGGTAGTATTCTTCTTCTCTTGCGTTACGCTCTTGGCAGAGTGGTCGTGGTCGTATTTCCAGGGTCGTGGCCATCATGGACATGGTACTATTATATTTACATGAATATTATCAAATAAAAATACATACAATTTAGTACTTTATATGATAGGAGCAGGACAAAGTAATTTTACTAAATAAAACGGATTTCAATGGTGATGGTAGTGATTTTAACCGTTACTTGTAAGACATTCCATCTAAAAAGATAGTTCATAAATACCTACTGCACGATTAAACCTTTATATTTAATAATTTAACAAAATATCCAAGTTGACTGTTTTCAAAGGCGTTTATATTGAAAATAACAATAACTGCTATGTCGATCAGTTTAATACACATTACGATTTAAATTTTAGTATAAATTCAAATACATAATACAATAATTACATTAAGTCGCTATACAATTCCTTACTTACTTCCTCACCGTACCATATAAAGAGATGGCAAATTTAAATTCACGAACAAAACCGTGCAGTTAAGATTCTAATACTCATAAAACGTTTTATGACTATAGATCAACGGATCAAATCTCGAACGATTAGGCTCTTGTGCTTCGATACTGGCTTTGACCGCTTACTTTTTAATTTCGAACGCTCAATACACGTTCGACAATGGAAGGCATTAAAACAAATTTTGTGAACCGACTATCGCCGAACGGCTTTTAATTGACAGTTACGGTGATGTTTTTGACGCTTAATTATCCTAAATAATATTCACGGTCTGAACTTCGCCGCACGTCTCGGCCGCGGCTTGACTTGAGTGAATATTCGGCTACATAACGTCCCAGATCTCTTCTTGCCCGGATCGCTTAAGGCCATTAACCTCGATTGCTGTCTCAACGTGGCATTAGACCAGAGAATCAAGCCTCGCAAAACGAATTTCGAAAAACATTTCTATCTGTATTAATTTTGTCTCTTTATCTTCAAATCTGTTTTGACTTTGTTTATACAACCCATCGTTTTATTTTCGATAGACTGTGACAACTTTATGTTAAACTTTGTTACTTGATCTGGTATAATATCGATTCTTACAATAAACCGGGAAAATTACGAATTTTGCGCTACTTTGGAAAGCACTACGTTATAGTGCTTTTGCAAAGGAATGTAGATGGGAGGAAATCTATCTCTATTTTATTCAGCGTCCAATTAATTTGGTAATTCATAACATAATAGTCCTTTAAGCTCTTCATGGCATAATTAAATAAAAAAAATATGATACAAAATCACAAAAGTCAGTCCTCAATGTGACTCCGTTTGAAGTGAATTCGTTAATTATCATTACTAATTACATGAATGTTGGACATTCCATGTCGGCCGTAGTCTGAAGCGTTTTTATAAATGTCTGTTTACGTTATGTTTTTATCGAAGGTTTAATAACGTTTTCAGGCGGCCGAGCGATTGAATTTATTAATGTCGAAAGGTCAATCCGTTTACATCTTTCTTTTTAGACTCTACGATAACTTTGAGTAGGTTATCAAATCAAATAATTATTCATCAGTGTAGTCATTTTTTGATTTAATAAATATAAGGTGGTTTAATACAAGAAAAGATAAATTAAATAATAGAAGAAGTCATCAATTCTAGTTCTTAACTGAACGTGCAGCTAAGTTAAATATATATTCTAGAGAGCTAATGTAAAGGGCGTGTCACCCGTCGGAAATCCCGAAACGCAATACCGTGCTGATGGTACAATAAATATCTTACAACTAAAAGCTTTGAATGTCTTTTTCATAAATATTCACCGTAATTAACATTTATATTATATATCTACTCTACATAAAAATAATCACAATTTAAACAATGTATGTATGTAATACCTATTAATTTATAACATTATTTGTTTATTTTTTTCAGGTAAAAAATGAATTTAGATTTATACAGTTTATACAAAATGAATTTAGATTTTTTTTCAATTATAAATAGTTTCGCCGTTTCTTTAGCTTTATTTTTACTTTTTTTTATAAAATAATATATTTCTGCCGCAAAAATGCATTATTAAATGTCTAATATTTTGTAATATGTTCGATAATAGAGAAACTACAAGTGCAACTATTTAAAATTTC
>DWME01002980.1:0-19438 GCA_018244795.1 Parelbella ahira ahira | reverse complement strand
AAAAAACTCCCAGCACTCTTTTAAAATAACAAAATTGAATAAAATTAGCCATGTTGCAGTATGGCTACAGTCCGATATAAAAGCACACGTGACAGCCATCGTGCGCGTTAATATCAGCCTACTGTCATCTGCTTACAACTTAGTTCTCTAACTATAACATGGTGAGTTTAGAGACAGCCTGGTGAAACGTTTTATTCAATCCCATGCCTTTCGATAGCCACATCGTTGGCACAGAGTATACAAAATTGTGCCAATTATGTTATCTATATTTTACATGACAATATATCTCTTTCAACTTTCGTGTCACATACAACCAGACAATAAGAACTAAGCAGAACTGTCATAGAAGAATATAAGTTACTTATCATTTTTTTAATTGCTAGTTATAAATTATAATATACTTTTTACATCATGTTAAACAAGCTTGTTATGTCTGCAAAAATACAGATTTTTTGTATTCGATGGTTTCTGCCTAAAACCTAAGGGACTTAACCAGACGATACGATAATAACACAACAATATGTTCTTTCGTTTTTTTTTTAATTTAATAGGGTTATATAAGTAACGAACAAAAATTTTTTATGCTGGTAACAAAATTCATTGTGGAAATTTACAAATTCACAGAACTCTAGATACGAGTATAGAATTGTTACAGTCATCTACTTCAATTAGTATCTATTAGTCACGTTTCAATTGACTAATTGTAATTATCTTATCACTTCGCCAATTCCGACCGTCTCCTTATATTTCTGAGAAGTTATGCATTTTAAGCTGTTGACTTATGATATACCATGACTTATGACTGTTTGTAGCATTCTTGGAGAACTTTCCTAAAGATTATATAAATTGCACCTTACTGGATATCTAACTGGGAACTGTAGTTCAGCAATATTGCTAACGACATTCTCTTGTCGTAATCTCGTGCTACTGTGCAACGTCTTGCAGCGAATATTCTAGCAAATGTATTACACCGCAAGTGTATTGCTCGTTTACTAGCTGCCTTTATTAAGTATAAACTAAGCGTTTAACTTATTTGACTAGATAAATAACAGCATTATGCATATTACCTTTATATTAGATCAAATCAAACTGTTCAATATTAATACTGCTTCTGTATAACTCATAAAGCTTTGTGACAATAATGATGTACATATTAGGGGTCCAGGAGTGGTCAAAATTCGACGGTAATTCATTACATCATCGATGTCTCGTACTACCGTTTGACTAACGTCTAATATACATCTGACATTGACAGAATGAATGCAAACAATGAATGTTTTAAATTTATTGTATTTGTAGCATACATTTCATAAAACTCTGACTGCCTCGTTGGTTGAGTGGTTGCAAGCGCGACTGCCGATCGGGAGGTCCTGGATTCAAATCCCGGGCCGGGTACAATTGGATGTTTCTAATTTAGAATTTCTAGTAATGACACGGAGCCTGGAATTGTGCCCGATGTATGGCAACAGACTCACCATCTATTCCATCGGACGTAAACGCAACTGTTGAAATGTGGGAGTGTACTACACTCTTCTGCCTACCCCTCCGGGAATTACAGGCGTGACTTTTTTTTTTCATAAACCTTTTATTTTCCTGCGCTCGTTCTGCATACATACTTAGACTATTCCTAACTACATATTATATTTCTTTGCGCGGAATATTCTTAAAAATAAATAGAATGTTTTCGCTTCACATAATAATAACAACGCTATATAAACATTATAATGCTACATTTAGCTACAAAATTCACAAATTTATTGCAGTTCGCGGCGAAAACTAATAAAATATTCAATCGAAATAGGCTCTGCGAAATTAAGGCATTGAGCCTACAATAATCGTCGACTATATTGCGATACACGAAAATTAACGAAAATTTCACGCTTCAGTATTTTCAACAAAATAATAAAAATAAGCACCGTTCTGTAACCGCATCTGATAAAATATTATACTGTTATGCGACAGAATATTCCGAAATGTTCATTTTAAAATATTCATCCAGAATATTACGTGTCCGTGAACATGTTTGTGTAGTACTTACGGCTATAATTTCCAAATCGTCATGTTTTAAACACTATAAAACTAGCTTTAATAACGTCATGTAACAAGCTTTACGGCCTTTCCTTAATTATTGTACGTGTTTGTACCCTACCCAACGCAAACGGTCGCCCTGGCAGATATCACTAATTCAGTGATAAAGCTGGCTGTTTGTATTTCTCTGATGTATAACTATATAAATATATTTTGTAGTGCGTATAGTTTTGTAAGAAACTATTACCTATGTTATTATTGCATCACAATGGCAGGTTTCTCAGGGGATAGACAGAGAGCACCGCGTGTCAAATATCTCTATCGTTAAATACCCGACGTGTTTGTTCTATATTCATCAATCTCTTTACCACATTTTTCTAAAATACGTACGCGCTGAAAATATATGTTTCATAATTTTGCTAACGGTTTTTCTAAACGCTGGAAAGAGACAACCATATATTCACTTCCCGGTTTCGAGTGTCACACTTAATACGGTCTAAGGCTTAGCGAAATTCGTGCGCAAGCCTCTTTTCTCAAAAGCAAATTTTTTTTTGCATTACTTCTTTCTCTAAATAATGTCTTTTTTTCTTCGCTTTATACATGGACTACTGTAAGACACTCTCTCTCTCTCTAATTGTATATATTTTTGATAGATTTCCCATCAAGATTATTCCAATTTGGACCTTAATCTAATCCCATAGTATTATACGAATTTCAAATTAAGAATTTCCAAGCCTTCAAAAGAAACTTGATCAACAGCTAAGCTTTACTTTACAATAAAGCGAATTACTGATCTTATTTAAGCCTATCCTTAGATATTCCACGCTTTATCAGACCCATATAAAATTGACAATGCGTAAAGCTATATTACTGGAAACAAAGGCATTAAAAGATCCCAGACTTGGGTGTTTCTGGAGTACTTAATTACCACTTAGTCTTTGACGGAATACTTTCTGGGGTGGGTTCACGATATTGATTTTTCCAATGTTGCAACCTAAACACGTATTATATGACATACATCGAAAAGGACTCAACTCATGGACATTAATCGCGTATAGACTTTCAAATAAAGTAGAGAAGCTAACAAACATGTAGCAGTGACATGTTGCCGTTCACAGATATCTGCGAACAGTCTAGAAGAGGATTGTTGGTGAATTTAGTATCTTTAACCTGATTAGTATATAAGTATATAGTACAATAACAATTAGGTACTGAAACGTAACATCACGCTTGTAATCAACGAAGGGGTAGGCCGAGAAGTGCAATACATCCTCACGTTGCACCAGTTACGTTTAAGTTCAATGGAATAGGCGGTGGGCCTATTGCCATACACCGGACACAGCCAGACTCCGAGTCACTAGAAGAAATTATAAATTAGGAAAATCCAATAATAACAATTAGGGATTAACCGTCCTATTTGAGGTCAGTTACAATCGGGTCACTACTCTTGAGAACTGAGATGGTCGTGTGTAATATACATACAAAGATAATTTACATGAATTCAAAGTTCGAAACAGGTCGGCTAACCTCTCGCTGCTTTTAGCGGAAAGTTACGAATACAAACCTCTAATAGCTTCAAAACTAATTGGGCTATATCAAAAATACACACGTAAGTTAACCCGGTACATTGCAAGCCGGATACAAGCCTGATAAGAAATATTAAACAGGACAATTGACAGAGACTTAGAATAGAGGACGGTACAGTAATTTTGTAATAGCTATATACTTAATATGTATAAACGATATAAATCAGAGATAAGATGCCACTGTTCGTATAAAAGACGAGACGTTTAGTGAACGTAATTTAGTTTAAGAACAAAAGGTTTCCAAGTCAGTTGGGAAATTGTTCTGGTCTAAACTTATTCGTCTTTATTACGTTTTGTGTTATACCACTGAGAACTGGGGATCGTAATAAGTTGAATTGAAGAACATTTGACTTTAGACAATGTTCTGCATATAACTTATTAATTTAACGCGCATCAATCAATTTTTACTTATATTAACAAAGATTCTGAGCGCCTTCCGGGAAAGGAAGGAGCGGCGGCGATTAGGTAAGGTGTATGTCCGGCAGTGGAAATCAAAAGCTATTGATAATGATAATGATGAATAACAAAGATTTAATGTAACATTATTACAATACAAAATTACATCAAAATTTGAAGTTACTGAATCATCAGGCTGTACCATCATCATAATCATTACAGCACATAGACTATTTTTATGAGAAGGTTAAAAATTACTAAACATAACTCACTACATATAATCATGGAAGAAGTATACAAGCTTTCAGGCGGCTAGTGCTAGCTGCAGTCTAAATACATTATTACTAATCCCACAAGACGTCTGCGATACAAATTGAAACACGAGTTACAACTTGATATTCCACTCTAACACATGTAAATGAATACTAATACATTAACACAATTGAATGACAAAGGTTTAATTTGATGTCTAATTCAAATGACACCACATGTTTTTAGATTCACGTCTTTTGGGATCCACCCATTAACTTAATTAGATGTCTCACATAAAGGACTCTGGGGAGTCGAGAGAACCATTCAAAACTTGTAGCATTCTCTGAGATAGGTTCATATGAGACATTTTTATTAATTTAATATAACGTAATATCACGGCTGTTATCCCCGAAGGAGTAGGTAGAGTGTAAATTTTATCAAAGTGTAAGCAGTGCTTTTATTAAATAATGTCAATTAAATATCATTTTACCTTAATTTTGAACTATATATTTTCCCAAAAAAGCAGCAAAGTACTTCAAGGATCTACTATTTATTTCCAGTAGGTACAGGCTTTTAGTTTAAACCACAACTTTTAGTCAAGCGAACATGCAGACGTACATTACGTACATAATGCAGTTAATATTTAAGAAACAAAATTCACGATAATGTGTTTCCAGACACATACATATGTATAACTTATGACTTCAAAACAAGGATGAATAGACTCTTCCTAGACTTGCGTGCTCCATCTTAGGACGCATCCGCGCTTTCCATCAGGCGAGATCGCGGCCAAACATTAGCCTAACATATGATAAAACAAAAAAGATTAATACTGTATTCCTCTTCTTATTATGAAATTACGTATTTTGCCTCCAATAGGCGCGAGTCCGGAACAAATGCCCTGAATCAATATACCTATATTGTTGAATTAGGGTTCGCTTCATCATGTTGAATGAAATTAATTTTTAAAATAGAAATGCTGCTTTGCTGAATTACTCTTAAAAATTTCAAGATAACACAATTCCTTACCATCTCCAAAGTCTTAGCGTTATAAAATGTGAAGTATCGAAAGTTTAACTTCAATTTAAAGCCTGCTATATTCCATTATCGGCTCCCGGCGAGTGCACTTAAACGTTATTTACGGCGCGGATGCTGCTCGTTCTAGAAGATTTCCACTCATTTTTATCATGACTCTAAATGTTCTACGACACTGTGAAGAGATAAATATTTATCTGTTGTTTACCTTCCGATCTGTTCCGCATTAGATATTTGTAAAGCGTCCGAGTAGTAGATATTTCTAATCAAATAAATATGATGCGCCTAAAGCATTGTATGAAGTAATATACAATGCAACTTCTTAGCAATGCTTTCAATTGTGCACAATATGTTCTTGTCCAGTGAATAGTCAGTTAGCCCCGTTTAAAATTGAAGAATATTATACAAAAAAAACTCGTCTTTTACATTGGGTGCACAAATGTACATTTACGGAGTGACCGACTATATTTATTCATCAGGTTGTCAAACATTTTTCAAAAAGTAAATTTAATTCTTATAACCTATCCTTTATTTTATTCTTAAGCTTGTAGCTTTGCGACGTACATGCATTCTTATGAGACTGTACCAGGATGTGTCACAAGAACAAACTCAAAACACGTACTGTGGTGAGGAAAGGTGAGTACAGAAAGAGAATTCTATGAATATGTTGAGTGGTATAGATATCATGTGTCTGAAACAAAAGTATAACGGAAATATTGCAATTATTCTCATTTTCTGAAATGTTTGTCTATTGATAGAGGTCTTTTAGTACATTTCGAAAATAATATCGCATTTCAAGTATAATTTTCAGAAATATAGGAAACTTTACTTTGTAACTGCCTTGTTTGCAATGTTCTTGCAAGCGCGACTGCTCATCGAGTCTTGCCCGTCGAGTCTTGCCCGTCGAGTCTCCCCCGTCGAGTCTCCGTCCAGACCCCGTCCAGTCCCTGTCGAGGCCCCTATCACCTATATATTAATTGTAGTATTTTCATGTTTCCAGGGTGAGACTTAAACGTAATTGGTAAAACGTGGAAACGTATAACACTCCTTAGGCAACGTCTTTTGGGATTATAAGCGTGATGTTTCGTGTTTTGCTTAATAACAAAAAGCTCATTTTAATGTAAACTTTAGTGTTTATCATTTCCGGAAGGTAGACGAATTCGATTTATCACTTTGCGTAAAATCCATTAAAAGTTACGAGATCCAAATTACAGACATGGTTTAATCCGAGCAAGAAGCTAACTTTGTTTTGTGATTATTTTATAACGCGAACAAGTTATTGTAATTAATTTTTGGAAACATGATCTTATTATGGTTCTACTGTTGGAAACTGGTAGACTCTCAACAAGAGACATTTAAAGGCCACAGTCTACGACCGTTAAAGGCCATAGTCTACGAGAATTGCTACGTGTGCTACAAGTGCTACGAATCCGTAGATACTTCTGAGGTTTACATAACATTATGGACAACTACGAAGTGTGAAAATTACCTTATTTCTTTCTTTACCGTTATAAAATAAGACACTTAAAAATTCAAATAATTTTGTAAAGTTCGATTTCCGTGCTAAGATATGAACCCCGGATGCCTACAGCGAATGGCTGAATAGACATGTAATGAATGGCTTTAAACTGCTTTTATAGTAACATTCCTACACTATCTTAAACTTATTGGTACAATCTGCAGCTTTAATGTATCGTAGTAGATAATTAAACTTAAGTTATTTTGCAATTACCCGCGAATCTAAAGTACATTTGCATGCAAAAAAAGCGCATAGTATACACCAGTATAGTTAAATAATTGTTAGTAGTTAGACAATAATAAGATAGATTTTATTCTTTTTGTTTATTTACATATTAATTAAAACGGTAATACCGCTTACTTTAATTAATAACAGTACTAATTAACAGCTAATAATAATTAACAGTTTAAATAATAACAATTTAACAGTTGGTTAGTTCATCATCAACCCTTTCATTGTTCCATTGTTGGACAAGCGTCTTATCCCAGAATGAGAACGGTTAAGACTGTAGTCTTACACACCGAATGCACGTTGACAGGTTTCACACGCCTTAGAAATTATTATAGAGAACACTAATGTATGCGATGTTTTCGTTTGTATGACATTTAATATTTTTTGTTGTAAAATAAGGTACGCACAAATATAGTATTATAATCGTATTATAGTTATTAGGCTCCACCGCGAACTTACTGCAATCGACGGCTCATGGAAAAGAGATCTCGTACAGGTCCGAAACTAATCGGGCCATCCCGAAAAGCACACGTAATTTAATCCGCTATATATATGTGTATATAAAAATGTGTATAAATACTCACAAGACATTTAATGGTAAAATACATTATTAGAGCTATAAAATTCACAAATGGATTTATATTCGTTGTATATACAACACGCTAAGCGTAACGCCCTGAGCTCCTGGCGGCTGCTACCCTGGTAATATTCTCACGAGACAGTACGGATAAATAAACACTCCCAACACGTAGTGAGATGCAGATATGTTAGTAATAAAAATAGACTTTAATAACAGTGAAGTCAGATAAATTTCCTTCGTATTATTTTTGTTTATATTGTTATTCTTTGTGTAAACAATTTTAAAAAATAATTAGAAGCACAACATAAGGATGGGAAGTACATTTGGCACTCGGTGCTCTCTGTCTATACTGCAAAGGGCATGGCGTTATACATTAATTGAATAGCATAGAAAAGCGTCTATAATTTAATTGAAAAACATAGAAGAGCGTCTATTGATTAATTGAAAAACATGATTGCGAATCAAAGTAATATGCTCTATACTTCAAAACTGAGATAACATTTTACCTATACCATTAAAATCCTTTTAATCTTATCATTTTAACCTCATCAATCATTTAATAATCTCTCAAGATTAGGACGGTGTCTAACTCTTGATACTTTCAAATATAATCCTAAATATGAGAAGATATATTTTATAATAGTCTGATACAGTGACTACTCAATGACAAACCTACTCTTGGCTGGAAGTCAAGTTAAGTCTAAGCAGGTCAAGCAACCTATTCCTTGATACGGAGAAAGCAGACAGTTATAAAATTTGAACTCAAAATAACTCAAACTAGGCGAATTGCTCGTTTAGCTCTCCTAGACTTTGTCAACTTCGACACTGTGAATGCCAATAACATCCAATGGAGAGAATAATTTAAAAATTGTCTACTGATACGCACTTGGAGAGTGTTGTGGAATACGACCTTAAACCTTCGGATTCTGAGAAGGGACGTATGTCTAACAGGGGAGTGATAACAGGGTTGATAATGATAAGGATGTACTTAAAAAATTAATTGTATCTCTTTTTAAAACGCGATTGGGGAAAAGTAGAAGTGTATTAAACTTCTCTGCATATCCCTACGGAGATTACAGGCGTGACGTTACGGTTTTTTAAAAATTTATTTTTTAATTCAGTATGCTCTCTGCTATCCTAAAAAATAAATGGCGTGAAAATATGTGTATATTTACTTGCAAATTTATTTTATATATACAATAGAAATTGTTGCGTATATTTGATTAACCCGAACAGATAATCATTACGAGCAGGAATTTCAAAATCCATGTAGAATTATTGAAATCGGTGCTCTTTGCCTTCCTCGAAAGATTCGTACATGGCGTGAAAATTTGTATGTATTTTCATTAATATTTATTTGATGCAGACAATAAGCGGTGCGTACTTCCGAGTAACCGGAGCTCATAATGATGCGGGCATGTTGGGCGCGCGTTACTCAGCTCATAACTGCTAGAATCGCGTGAGCACTCTCGCGGGAGTCACGACGACATTCTATTATATGTACGCTCGAGCATAGGGTTGTACATGTATTTTAGTAAAATATATTTATAAAAACGGATATTATAAGACAAATAGAAAGAATGAAAGTAAGAAGGCCTTTTATTCGCTACATGTACAACAGCGAGTTATACAAGCAATAAAACAAAAAAACAACAATTTCCGGCCGGATACATTAAGAAATTTGGCTTACACATTACATTTTTCATATCAGCTGATAGATATTCTACGGATGTATCGGTGCTTCGGATTTATGTTAAGTACTGAAGGACCGTGGTGTGATGAGGTTTCTTCTGTTCTCAGTTAAAGAGAGAGATGTAGGGGGAGTGGTGGGAGGAGAAATCTAAGCTCAGCAATTGAAAAGGTTAATCTGATAAAATATCATGCTGCAACTCCACACGTGATCTAAATTTTGAAGAAGGGAAAATTTATTATTTACATGTTAGTTTTGTTTAACATACCGTGTACCCTATGGCCAGTATTGGTAACCATACATAATCCCAGGATAGCACGACATACAAGAATATTCTACTCATATTACATACGAGTAGATCGTATATGATAATGTCACTTAAGCACTCTCACAGGACCGAGCGACAATGTTCTTGTTACAGGAACCACAAACCACTATAGGGCTGTGTAACGTTATTGTCTTTCGGAATAAAATCTACTGCGTTAGTCAATGTGTTGGAGTACGTTAGTCAATATGTTAGAGCACGTTAAACAATGTGTTCATGTTGAATAACACAATAACAACCGCACTTGACCGCACTATTGATAAAATATATCGATATCGATTCGAAAACGAACACTGAGAGAATCGTAACATCGTGTCTGTAATCCCCGAAGAGACAGAGGAGAAGTATGGAGGAGTGTAGTAACTCCCACCTGTTATCAGTTGTTATAGATTATAGGAGAGAAAACCAAATTAAAACATAGGAACGGTAGCAGAACAATGTTACATTTCAAAAATGCGGGGAAGATAATAAAATACCATTACAGTGGTAAATTTAATGTTCTGAAATGTATTTCCAATACACGTACATCACTATTTCATTACAGCACGCTGTTAACCGAAGATTAACTGCTTCCACTGCAACGGCTATGTAACATAAATTTCTCCACACGTGTAAATCATTTTGGGAGGATATATTTAAATAGTTTCATTTATACATGGTTTAATTTTAAAATAGTTTTACAACATTAATATTAACAGTGAATAGGCATGATTTGTTGGTCGACTGTTTGCAAGCGTGAGTGCTGGTCAAGTCATGGAATCGATTCCCGGATCGGGTGCTATTGGATTTTTCTAATTTTGATTTTCTAGTGGTGGCAAGGAGTCTGGATCAGTGCCTGTATTACAAGCGTGATTTTACGTCTAAATTATTGAATTTACTATAATTAGCAAACCATATATATTAATTGTGATGTATAAAAGCATGCTGCATATATTTTTAACCTCTTTGAAATTAAAACATAAGGCGGTAAAATAGATGATATAATTTACTATGAAAAATTCGTGTCTTCTTATAGGGGTTAAGGAGTTACAAGTAACATTTATGACGTAAGCAAATATTAAATTTGATAAGCCTACGCCGCTCAGTATATCGGGATAGAAACCCAAAAGCCATTTAGAAGCTCCTAAGGAGGACCTTGACCTTGCCACCTGAACCACAATTGCAAAAACTTGGCAGTTACCAGTGGCACAAGCTAGTTTTATTCATAAGAAAAGCTTAAAACTGTTCATACTACAATACAATGCTGATTAGAAAATAAGATACAGAAAAGATTATTGGTCGAATGAAAACTTTATCCAAAGTTTTTATGTCTATGTCAATTTATATTTTCTGAGGTTCCATGTCTTTTGTATCTCTCTGTTAAATGACAAAGTTCACACACACACACACAATTCTAGCCCAGCAGCGCAATCATTTATTAATTGAATAAATAATGTCCTTCCAAAAAGCCGATCTTAGCTTCTTGATTATTTCATTAAAAGTTTTATTACTTTATAACGTCGGTCATTTTTAATAGGAATTCCCTATTTGTTGAGACATATTAAAATCCAGAACATTGCAACCTTTAATACTCTACGGACATACAGAAAATAGAGGACAAAAAGGCTTCCATACAAAAAAGATTATTGGACTAAACGCTTATTTCCAATCAGAAGCAAGATTTATCGACACTTTGTTCAGTGTATTGACATTAAACCAATTGAAGTGGGAAGCAATCACAATTTCTCCAATATTAGTTTCAAATTGAAGTCCGAGCGTGCACAAAGTTTAATTGCTCGTGTTCGACCAAGTACAGTGAGTTGACAAAAACATACAAACAAAGTTATAATTAACAAAGTCAGCGGAATACTGTTTTGTCGTGTAGGTAGCACATATTGTCACCGCCACCTGGAAACGTTTGTCAGAAAATGCTTTAAAGCTATAAGTCTACCCTTCGGCACCTAGTTTCAGGTTAACAATAAAGCCTTGTTAAAAATAATTAAAATTACTTCTAATAGATTAATTTTAAAGAATTAATTAAGTGTCAAAATATTACTACGATATTTGACACTTTCATTTGTTACATCGTTTTAGTCGTACAGTGTGACCCCAAACTATTTTTCTTTATTTAGTGACCCAAAAACTTAAACAGTTTCTAGTTAACGCAAAATATTAGAAACATGTTGAAACATACATAACAATAAGAATGTTGTACATAGTTGCAGAGGAAGTGTTATCCTAAACAGCGCCAGGTACATGAAGGTGACAGATGATAGTAACGACGCGTGGTGACGGCAGAGAGTGACCGTTACATGTGTGACGGCGGAGAACGAGGGTTGAGGATGACGGCTGATGGTGATGGGTGAGGGTAACGGGTGAGAGTGACGGGTGAGGGCGATGGGTTAGGGTGACAGTTGCATGAGTGGCAATTAGCGAGGATCGTTCTGGGCACGACGTCTAGTAGCAAGTTTTAGTTGCAATGCATTGAAACGCTCTTTAAATGGTCTGTTTCGATAGTTATCGTTATATAACATACGTAAACTATATCGTTAAATATAAAGAGATCCAAGTCCAACAGTGGGGTAGTTGTTAGTAATACATTAAACTACTCGCAGCTAATGAGAATTACATATTAAACAACACTAGAATAATGTTTTAAGAACATAACAGTGTGGTTGAAATTTAATTGAGAACCGTTTCTCAACTGTGGGTCGCTTTATACAAATTAAACAAGTTCGCTGAAATTTATGTTGTATGTGGTCCGTTGAATCGTTCAATAGTTCCCAAATAGTCCATTCAATAGTTCGTTCAATAGTTCGCTAATAGTCCGTTTCATAGTTCGTCAACAGTTCCTTTATCGATTCACTAATGATACGTTTAATATCATTTAACACAGGAATATACGTTAAGTATTTACTTAATACATACTTAGTTGAAACCTTACAATAAAGAAAAATGTTATTTCAAAGTACGAATAAAAAAAATCAACAAAACTAAGAGGAATAATCTAGCCATCCCTTTTATACATCTATTTCTCATATTCTCTAAAATTTTAAAACATAAGTGAAAGCAAAAATATTTTGCTCTTCGATTTCCCGCTGTTTCTACTCACTATACATACAACAATTAATCATTTTAAAACTGGCATGCGAACAGGCAACTACTTACATACTTGTATTCACGCCTAGTTCCACACGGCATGACAGGGAGCACGGAGTGCTAAATATTTCAATCCTTGCACACCTGCCGTGCTTCTCCTCGCCCCTGATTTCTAACTCTGCCATTAGTCAGAACTCGACCTACCTGGACGAGATAATTGAGGCTTGGTCTCTAACCGCACCCGCGTCCACCAACATTCGCAACTAAACAACTACGATTTAGCAAATCTACATGCATTTTCTTAACAGATTTTCGCCGCCATCTTGAAATATACATAAATGTATTTTTAAATATTGTAGTTATTTCCATTTTATCCCCGAGGCCGCCCAGAGGGATGAAAGTCAAGTTTGTTTTGCTAATAATAAACTCACCCTTGCGGTTGTGTAGGTACCTGGACCCCTACATTGCGTATAACGCGACCTAAATTGCCTGTTGTGTCGGGCCAATATTTCAAAGGTACATACGCCGTTTTCAATCTTGCCACCACTTGTAAAAAGATTGTGTAGCGTGTTTTTTGCAACGCTAGTGTTTATAGTAATTATAGTGTTCTAGACATATTTGACGTTACTTGCTCTCTGCCTACCCCGTAGCAGACCAGTGTTTATAATTTCTTTATTTATTCATAGCGACGTTAACGTTAAAATTAATTAAAACATTTACAGATCAATTTGTCAGTCATGGTGCTGGTGTAACAAGCGTATGGTTTCAATCGTTCCCGATTAAGCAAACATCTGTACATATATGTATTTATTTCTGTTAGCATATCTCTAGCACTATATAAAGAGAGTGTAAGAGTGAAACAATCTGCCGTCGTCCATCTTTCCCGATTCGTTTAACCTGGAATTATTCAAAACAAGAGTGAATAGGCACTTTCTAGGCGCGCGTGCTTCAGGCTGCTGCTCGCTTTCCAGCAGGTGAGATTGAAACCAAACGCGAGCCTATTTTTACATAAACATATATATATGGTTATGCATAAATACATATATGCATAAACATGTGTTTCAATGTCCCATAGCTCCATAGTGGTTAGTATAATTGACTGTTGAACCAGAGGTAGTAGGTTCCATTTGCTTTTCTGAGATGAAAACGATAAATCGTTGTGCTTTTATACGTAACATTTATATAATTATTTTGTCAAATGCCTAGTCACCATAGGATAAGCACTGGCTGATTTGTAACGAGATGGCAACGTTTAAAAAAATAAAAAAATCTTGCTGTACTAAAATAAAATTTTAATGCAGTTCTGAATACCGCGTTCCACATCCAACGTTTGTCCTTACATGAACACATGAGCTCAGATGTAAAGCGCGACGCTTGACATTGTGACCTATATGACCTGCATAGAGTACATATTACCTGCTCGTTCATTCACATACGGTTATATAGATATATATACATATATGTATACCTACTAGCTGTAAAACCTGGCATTAGCCGGGTAGAAATAGAAATGTATATTACTCTTTTGAAGTCACAACTACCACAACACCATTCTTTGAAAGGTTCGTAATATAATCAAAGAAATGTTATCAGCACAGAACGTTCTAGAAGACTGTAACTTTCTATAATTTTTTAATATTCTATTTTTCAATGTTTTTAGAAAGTTATAACACAGTTGGATTTGGAAAATAGCATTGTAACATTAGTGAGAATAGAATAAATGAATTAGCAATGGAATCGAAGGAATAAAAAACAAATGGGACCTAATCTATAGATTAGTCACCTTTTAGCAAACTTTGTGACTAACAAGAGCCTGTATGTTATTCTAAGTTACAATCTAAGTTTCAACGTGAACGAGTAACAAACACACATACAAAATAATGCATTTCTAATAGTAGTTACTACTAACAATAGCCTTTGTTAGTAACAACTGTATTGTGTGTACTACTGTGTGTAGTTATTACCAACAGTGTGTTATTATATTAGTTCATAACCTATCTACATATAAAATTTCATCAAAATCTGTCCAGCCGTTTTAATGTGAAAGATTAACGAACATAAACAGAAACTTTCGCATTTAAATAGCATTTTGATACATCTTATATGCATAAAAGCTTAAATGTAAAAATATGATACAATTGGAATGTGTTTCTAGTATTTTATGTCAATTTGGCGCCAACTGTTCCTGACTTGGATCGTACCAACCATAAAAGATCCAATGAGATGAGATGAAATATTTTATATTCTATAGACCGCCGAGGCCACTTATAATACAAATTGTTAAGTGTAATCTTTAATATTTATATTTCTTACTCTACTATTGGCTCGGAACGCAATTTCAACTGGTAACAGTCGGTGAGAAAAGAAACCAACTTATACAACTTTGTATTGGTCTCTTATTATTTTCTATTAAATAGAATAGTAATAAGGCTAGAAAAATATTATACTCATTAAGTTGCCATACACGATCAAGGGTACGACGAATAGATGAGTGAACGGTAATAAAATGAATGATGCATACAAATATATTCTGTAAATATATGAAAATATATAGGTCAAGATCTATAACATAAAGGTAGCTACGACGATCTATCGACAAATAGTTCGACTATTGTTTCAATTCAAACTTCACGCCTTCGAATGATATTACTATTTAATAAAGATAGCAGGGGAAGAATGATAAAAATGTAATACATATAGATAAAATTTTCAATTCAATCCTAAACTTGTATTAGAAAATCGTGATACAGATCTTGAGTTTACACAGAACACAGAAGTGCCATTTGGTGGTGGAATCAATGATTGTTGCGAAACAACGCCTTCCGTAACCACTGGGAAGGGAATACGGCAGCTGTATATGTAAATGGAAATGTTTCCGAATCAATTCTCTCTATCTCGGTCAGTTTCTAGAAGCTTCGAACGTATTCCGTTTGGACACAAACCAAAGTATCTGCAGAGTGATTGTTACTGTAAATTTAAAAAATACTTAGCTGATTTTCCTGTTTGGTTTATTTTTCTTAAATTATTTTCAATATAAATGTGTAAAATAACATTACTTTATTTAAGCTTTGGTCTCTTGGAACACATACATATGTATAATGTATATGTATGTTAAGTTGTCAGATCTGTCGCGGTGTCTTTCAAATTTTGCAAGAATATGAATATGAAATTTTAGGTAACACGCCATAAAAAAAAACTAAGTACATATACATTTGTATATTAATAACGTAAGTAATAATTAATTTCTTTGATCTTCAAGAGAAATAAATATTTATCAAGGTGACTAATAACTTTTGAAGATTCAGTAATAAATTTACGGAGACTAAAAAAATGATCAAAAGGAGCTTATATATGATAATCACAATATTATAATAACTCACAAACTCGGAACAACGTATTTAGGTACATGTAAAGAAAGATACAAGTAACAGTACAAAAGCTTCGTATCAAACAAATGGAACACATAAATATGAATGATACATCCGAACAAAAGTCGGCATAACGAGAATAGAAAACTGAATTTTTGACAGACAATTGATGCAATATTTTCTTTGTTTGCTTTGTGATCGACCGTTTCCTGAACAGAGATGATTCGCTTATGTCAGTGACGAGCCTGAGTATCGGCAGCAGGAAATAAAACGAAGAAAAACAGTCATTAATCTTATTCAGGACGTTGCAATAACTAGAATTCCAGACGATCTTCATGGCTCTTAAATAGATAATAGAAATTACCAAGTAAAAGAAACAGATATAAGAGCAGGCAGATTTTAAAATTTAAAAAACGAACATTTCCTTCTAAACGGACACTTGAAGCCGCTGCGTTCTCATTATTAAGATATCTACTATGAAACGGTTAAATAGAATTCATGCTCTATTTACGTTAGACAGTATATATCTATACATGTTTCAACATTTACATTCGTCAAACAAGAAAGTCAAAGCGTAGCCAATCGCCAACTGTAGCTCACTCGACAACCGCTCGCCCGCTATGAAACATTCATGTTGACGTCATTCAACGGAACTCGCCTATTTGTATATCAATCGTGAATGTGCTCGTTGCTTTTGTTTGCGTAAACACATCATATTAGATTTCTGGCCCCCTAGTACTTTTATACTATAACGTTTGTGTACAACATGAGTGTAATTAGAAATATTTTCTATGTGGACAGCAAGTATTTGTACAATTTTGGTGTTTTATTGAAATATAATCGCTCAAAAGTATTAACTCAACAGCACACGTGAGGTTTTAAATATTAAATTAACAGTTTTATTAGATTCACATATATATGGTCATAAAATATCAAGATTTCAGCTACAGAAAGATCCTGTTCATGAGTTATGCTTAACATTGACATGGTTCAACATCGTGTCGTGATTTCTAGGAATGTATAAACACATGTACTAATCTACATAAACTATTAGATTCAGAACGACGACAAAATTGTTATTCAGCTACCTTCCCGGCTGTAAGCGTTCTCTGAATCTTATTCTTGATACACGGGTAGGTACTTTGAAATTTTGAATTCTGCAAAACTTATTTAGCGTCCAAAATATATGTAGCAAATTTAAAAACCCAAAATTTCAAGAAATCTTTCGAGTGTATTATTACCGTACAAGTAAGTAAAAGACTGTTCAAAACATTGACGTTTAGGTTTAAAGTGACCAGTTAAAGAAAGTCATTGTATGCTTTAACTAGCCATTCTTTACTGGTAATTAAAACGAATTATATGTACAAATATGTAAAGAATAGATATATACGAAACAAAGATTAAAGCTTTTCGTCATTCGAGTTCACAACACCATTAGCGATTGCAAACAAAGGAAAGAAAAAGCGGAAAAATATGCAAAAAATTGAAGGAAATTCGGAACATATTGAAATCGACGAGAAATCATAATATCAACAAAGGTGAATTTACGCGGAATGAAAATAAAGAAACAAAGGGGAGAAAATGTAAGTAGTTTCCTGAAAATTTCATTGTGTACACAATGTAAATGGCTTTGCGGCAGTTTTGAATTTCGAAAGACTAGAGGCGACTACATTAGATCTCAAGATTAGGAATGCGTTTGTGGCTCGCTTTGATTAGCGAGATTCCTAGCAAAGCTTACTACGTACTAATGAATTTTAACTTCCTGTTTTTTTTTTCAAATCTGTTTGTCGAATGCCCCTTTGGATTTGAATATAACTGACAACGTATTTGTTCCAGTGATTAGTAAATCTGACTGCTGTAAAGTCGTGAATTCAATTTCCATTCGGGACAAAATCGGTTCCACCAGGTTCCACTGATGAAAACATATTATTGAAATTTTAAATACCTACAATGACAAGCGTAAATTAATTGGTCAAGCCCACAAAATTTAATAGTCCCTCTATATACCTGTCTCTCATCTAACCCACCTTGGGGATAAAGTGGGCCTATATGAGGACCTTTCCTAACCTATTGTCTAAAATTGTAACGGCTAAAGTCCGCTAGATCTCCTATTATTCCAAATATGCAGTTTTATTCGAACATCCACTACTGGGTGGAACTCGTGTAAATATTTAAACAAACCGCCTGATGTCTCTCCGTTCACATCTTCTGAGCCCTAATGGTCGTTACATATCACAATGTGTTTGTGCCGCGCATAACAATAACGAGATGTCTATAACGGGTAACGATAACGGGTCGTATAATGAGAATGTATTTAACCACCGTGATTATGTAAATAAACACGGAATTAGTGTGGTTATATACATTTATGAACAATAAAATGGTCTTTATTAATTACTGGGAAAGATGTTTTACCTTCGCTTATGAGCATTCACCATTGTTCACATTGATTCAAATTTCAACCGATTTGGACATTCATATAAATTATAAATGTGTTCCATATTCAAAATTGTCAAAATAAAATGAACGATAGAATCAGTCTTATTTTATTTTTATAATATGAACATTCTGAAAAGGAATTCTTAATTAGTAAGTTTAAATGCCTATTGCAATATCGAAAATAATCATTACAGACAAAAGAATGTTCTAGAGGCATCACAATGCTACGTCCGTCCTTGTTTGAATCTGGAACTGTAATATATATTGTTACACATTTCAATGTTCTTTTGTCGTGCGTATAACAGTAACGACGGTAACATAATGGTAATGATGATAAGGGGTATAATCTAGATGTGGGTAGATGACAAAGATAAATTATACATGAATATAGCTTGGTTCGTGGATTTGTTGATAGGGATATGTGAAGTTAATAGACTTATTCCAATTATTGTATGTAATCCTCGTAAAAAAAGGTAAACTTCTTGGAGTTCTCTATTATTTTTCTAAGGGGTGTCAGCGCACGTGCAGGGCACAGCACGTCACGGCACCGCACGGCGCTGTACGGCACGGCGTGGCACGGCATGTGCATATATTGCACGGCCTTAATACTTCAGTAGAATAGAAGTAGTAGAATACAAAAGTATTAATGATGACGATTTAGATAAATGCATACATATATTTTATTTTAATTGACCCTTTTTAAGACTTGCCATCCCGCTTGCAATAAATAACATGTTACGAGTACATACGGGGAATTTTGTTTCATACATTACAGATGCAGGATTAGAAACGCATACTCATTAATTATCCATTTACAACAAATTAAAACGTTAACTTCACGCCTGTAACCCCCGAAGGGGTAGGCAGAGGAGTTTAGTACACTCTAACGTTTCATCAGTTACGTTTAAGTC
>DWME01002979.1:0-19438 GCA_018244795.1 Parelbella ahira ahira | reverse complement strand
TCTGATGTGAAATGTTCAGGACTTAGTGATGATGTTTATTTTGTTCTTTTAGTAGGACTTTCGGTCATAAAGGCATCATCAACCAGATAATCCCAGGACTTACTTATGAACGCCATTTAGTTCTTTAGGTAGGAACATGGGACTTAGGAGGATATATCAAACGTACGTTTTGCGTTTTATAAAAATACATATGTGAAAGGATCGAGAGATATGCAAAGGGTTTAAAAATGGCATCGACACCTGAAAATACATAATCAATCACCTCTGAACACGTTAGCTGGGAATGAGGTAAGCCGTGACGTCACTGGTCACCGTCACTACAAATAGTCCACGCGTTGACAGACGCATGGCATTATGGCCGTCATCGAAACGGACGCGAGAAGGTAGGTAACACACAACTGGTTAGAAATGTCGCACCGCAGTTGTCTCATTGCTAATTCTTCTGTTACGATTTTAAAAAAACTAAATTCGAACGTATTCCTAGTCATTTGTGGTGATAAATTCAAATTTGGAACGATCAATTTATATCCGGTAAAACTATACCGTGAGTGTAATTTCGAAGAAATCCAGTCTATCTATAATTCGCTACAGTTGAACTTATGCAGGTTTTCTCTTTTCTCACAATTTTTCCTCGGGGGCATAGAAATCATAGATATAGATAGATACACGCAATATATTTTAATCGTTTAGTTTCAGGCATTAAAAACCCTCGCATCTCTGAAGGTAGAAATGTTCATCATCATTATCATCAATTATGTCGTTCAGCTGTTGTGCACAGGTCTCCTTTCAGGATGAAAAGAGTTAAGGCTATCTGACAAATTACTTACTATTACAATTATTGACTAGCTCGCCCGCGATTTAGCTTTTAAAATCTTTATTTCACTCGCTATAAAAGCGAAGAAAAACATCATGACAAGATCTGTATATGTGAGAATTCTTTATTATGCTGTCTGAAACGAGTAAAGTAGGTATGATAATTTGTACTTATCTAGCGTTAAAAGTTGTAGCTTTAATCCTTTTCCTTTGGACAGAAAAGTTTTGTCCAATAGTGGAATAAAATGAGTCAATAAATAAATCAATTTCTAGGAAACTCTCCCCATACTTCAGTCTGATACGAAAGTAAACAGAGCTGCTGTCATTGTAACCAGACGAAAGATAATCTAACTACATAACTATGTACATGTAAATATTATATTAATATTTTTTTTTATTACCTAAGTTTTGTTCGAAGCATTCATGAGCAATATGGTATATTACAAAATTTTTCATTTACAACTGAACGTTCATAAAATAGCCAACGTCCAAAAATGCAACGTCTCGATTCTAGTACGATTATTCCATCACAGCTAGTATTCAAGTAGATTATTGTTACAAACGATTAACTGATGACGTCACTTGCATGTTCCCGTCGTTATTATTGATTGTTTTTACAAAGTAATCATTAAGTTATTAACACAGTCAAATTGGTTATCCGATATTATCAAAAAAATATTATAATCTTCATAACTAATATAGAGAGCCCGAGCAAGAATCTGGACTGAACTAAACGAGGGTAGTAAGTAAGTATATAACGAGAGAAGTATATTATGTATACATGAAATGATACAAGATACTGAAGTATTTTAAGAGATTTCTGGGGATAAATTAGAGACCTGTATCCCAAGTTTATCTGAATTCGTTGTCTACATCCAGTTTAGCTGTAAAGAATAGTGGACTAAAAAATACAGGCAATTAGAAAATGAAACTCTTAAGACATTATTGCCTTCGTTTGGTTTGAACCATTCACGGCATTGTGTAATATGCAACGAAGTATGTATTTTTAATCTGTGTAACAAACAATATATGTATTTTTAATCTTTGTTTATGTAATATTGGTCCCGTCAAGGTTGCAATAATTGACAACCAATCTGACAGATGTCAAAATCTCAAACTTCGAAAAGATATTCTAACAACGTAATTGACCAAAATATTGAATAATACTGGTAATAATTTTATTTATTGCGTTAAATATGGTGGTCACGAAAATTTTAGCATTTAGAATGTACATAGCATGTAATATCAAAAAATTTGAAAATACTATATGTACTACCTAAACAATCTAACTTTTCCACACTTTCGTCCTATTTTTACTGTGATTTTTGACACGATATTAGTATCAACAGGTATCAATAGTACTTTTCAGTTACTTAAATAGAGCCATAACGTTGACTAAATATATTTAAATAGACTACTAGATTCAATGTTAGAAAATCCATTAGGCGCGTTTAGATAAACGCAAATGACTTAATAGTCGTATAATACTTCGGCGTTTGAATGTAAGCTTCGTATACGTATGACTGTGGAAGATGGGTATTTGTAGTTTTATTGGACGTTAGCGCGCTTTGTGGTCCGGTGTCACCCATATGGCCATCAGCGCCTCCGATTTACGGTGCGACATTGACATATCACGTTTATACTGAATGATGAAGTAGGGATAATTTTTTTTTTACACGTGCTCACACAGTGCTTTTTTATATTAAGAAACATGGCAATTAGGAAGGGAGGTTTGATAAGTGGTCACCGTCGCCGTTAGACGTTTGCAACATTGGAAGGGTCATCAATGTATTACCTGTTTGCTTGTGGAAATTCGATAATAGTTATTGAATTTTTTGTCGAATAAAATGTTAACGAAAAAATCCGAATAATCATTACTTAATATTTAGTTCTTCGGTGTGTAGATTTATGACCGGTGTGTGGCAATAGGCTCAACTCCTATGCCATGGTGGGTCGTATAATAGGTAGGTATATCTGGTGAGACGTGGTAGTGTGCTACACTCCTCTGCCTACCTATGTCTTCGGGGAATACTGGCGTGTGTCAGGAAAAAATGAACACATTTGTAGGTATCTAACATTATTTCTATTCTTATCCATTTGTTGTTGGGTGTATCAGAGACCAAAGAATTATAAATATACTTAGAATATAAAACGGTTTAATACTATTTTTATGAAAGAAATAAAAATGTCGCCATAACGTAATTACAAAGAAATAAACAGTTTTGTAAGTTTTTTGCTGAACATAAAACTATTATATTATATTCACTCATTGAAAGATAACTCTTGACTTTATTAGGGACTATGTACACTTGTTAGGTATTGTGGCCTAAGACATGTTACAACATGCAAACTCTGCACGAGACCTTAGGGACAGCTACTGTGGAACATGTCTAGACAAAAGACATGAGTGTAGTTATAATAATGTTATATTCGTTTTGTTTATATCCATTTATTTTTGGATTTTGGTAATCAATGTAGTAAATGTATAGGTATATAAATTATAGGTTCATTGGTGTGATGTTACTTTTAATAAAGAGGCCACATTACAGCTGTAACGACGTTTAATATACTGAAATACTGATCTTAAGTTGTTATAGGTCAATATACTATTCTCTACAGTCTTCCAAGCGCATTGACTTTGTTCGTAACGTTTGCTCTGAGCGCGGTGAACAGGCACACGCTTGAGTAATGACTGAATACGTAATCTAGCGGATACAGCGCTGCTCATTCGCCGCTGAAACGCTAACCGACGCTAAATTCTACACTTGTGACAATACTGATCAGCAAATTAAAATATTTGATTTGTCTATGAAATGTACTGCAACGTACCTACATTGTATAATTACGTGTATGTAATGTTTGTTTACACAGAGAAAGCAGTAATGGTCAATAAAAAAGATAGATTTTTAGACAATGTCACAATTTTTTAAACGTGTAAGCACTTTTTGAATATTATAAGAGTGTATAGGTATATTTTTTTTTTTACATCATGCTATGAGCCTGTTTTAAAACCACGTCTACGTTAATAATCCATACAGCCAGTCTTAATTAAAACATTTCTTTTAAACATAAAATTAATGATAATAAGAATAGGTAACTCATTAGTACACAGACGCTTATTAATCGTTGCAGATTTCAATTTGTCCGTGGCAATAATAACAACGGCATTAAACAATACATTTAGAGTTTGTCATCGGAATGAATATTTTGGTCCGATTGAGTCGCGCATAACAGTTGTCTGCGAGCCAAGAGACGGTGGAGCTGTGCGTGGACTGCCAAACGAATTCTATCGCCATGATACATATGACGACCTTCTATTGTCTCCGATACCGAGACGCTTCTTCGGGTCGGATACAAAGTAATTAGATAATTGTGTCTCTGTGTTTATCTGTACGCTTTTCAGCAATTATAGTTATGGTGCGGGGAGTCAGATGTTTGAGAAACCGGTCACGAGTATAAAAAGTTTGATCATGTAGAACAAACATGTGAGCATAGAGATGTTCTGTCCATTGTTCTTTCTGCCTGCTTAGTATATGACATGGCATGATGTATAACAATAATTACGATAAAATAGTAAATTTAAAATAGTGTATTGTAAATTCTACGTCAAATACATTTATATAGATATATTACTAAAAAAAACGTAACGTCACGCCTGTAATCCCTGAAGGAGTAAGCAGAGGAGTGTATCACACTCCCATGTTTCACCAGTTACGTTTAAGTCCCATGGAATAGGTGGTGAGACTATTGCCATACACCGGGCACAAGTCCAGATTCCGAGTCACTACTAGAAACTCTTGAAAAACCTAATAGCACACGAACCGGGATTTGTACCCAGGGTATCCCGATCGACAATCGCGCTTGCAATCACTCGACCAACGAGGCAGTCATTAGGCAGGCTAAATTCATAAATAAACAATATATATATAAATGAGGGATAATATCTAGTTACTATTTTTAAGATTTTGTTTTATCTAAAATATTCTTAAGTAGAATTGTTTGAATTTGTTAGGATGACAAGACTCAGTGGAACAGTCAGTTGAAAGATGTACGTTGGCTGAACTTACTCTCTAAGAAATAAAACAAGAATTCGTTAACACCATCAAGCCTTTCACTTGTACAATCCTACATATATATATAATTATTATATATATGTATATAATTATTGCAATAGTTTATTATTCATGTCATTGTGCAGAGGAGTCACTATTTATGAAAATCAGTATTAAACCTACCTTTTTCGTGTTTACGCTTTCCTATTTTCATAGACAATAAATGTTTATCTTAATGTTAATTGTGTTCAAAAATTTTCCTTTAATCGACTCATAAATATTTTCTATTATATTATTCGTAGTTGAGGAAGGAATTACCAATAGGAAATACCATAGACAAATTATATTTCGTTGTGGTAAACAAAATAACCCCGCAATAAATAATAAATCTATACATGCTTAAGAATAATATTGAAGTATCTGTTTGTAATATTAAAATAAAAGCTTTTTAATGAGTTCATGTGATTGTACACTGTGCATATAACAATAAAGCATTTTTAAAATTTTTGTCTGTTTGACCGTTTGTTCCAAGTAATATCTGAAACGGTTTCGACGGGACTCTCACTGCTAGATAAACGAGGAGTAACTTAAACTATTTTTATTTTAGAAAAAGGTTTAGGGTTCCGCACAAAACATTTTAACTCATAAAATGCAATAAACCCATGTAAACGAAGTCGCGGGCATGGCTAATAACTAAAGATTAATAAATAACGATAATGATGATGATGATGAATAAATAACGATAACCAAGTCGGGAGCAAACCGCTGATATGTATTATGATGGGCATAAACAACGCTCTGAAAATAATATAACATCAGGATTGTATTTGCCCGAAAGGTAAGGACTGTACCGAACTCCATGATTCAATAGTTATCTTGTATGTCCAGTTATATTTGCAAGTTATAACTAAATAAATATGCATGGGCAATTACTAAACTAAACCAATGTTTGAAAACTAACGGTGCTGTCAATATCCCCTCTCCGTTTTTTTTAAAGAGCCACTTAAATGTTAATCTATTTTATTGCTCAAATGACGAGAAGTGATACTTTGTCTTGTGAAAAAAATGTTAATAATGTATACAATTTACTTTTAATGATAATAATACCTCTCAAATGGCCATCTTATCCCAATTAGCCGAAGCCCGTAACCAGACGGCTGATGAACTACAAGTACATACATATGTATATCTAAATATATATTTACGCACATGTTATTTGAACGTTTTCTTAATGTGTTGGAAAAATGTTTTAACGAAGTACGTGAGTCACGCGAGGAACGAAATTAAAAATAAACCCGACAATAGTTACTACATAATTACATGTAGTAACACCATTCTATATCAAAACTGCCGGACACATTCTCGAGCGGTAGCCATCATTAGCGCTGGATAAAGTCCCGAAATATCGCGAAAAAACGAAAACACTGTTTCCTCAGAGTAAATAGAATACACAAAAATTATACATTGGTTATTCAGCACGCGCAAGTCAAGGTCGGTGTCGTGGAAGAGAATTGAATTCGTGGCGAAAATAGAAACAGTGTAGCGATTCGTCGCACGATTACTGGCTGCGAGATGCGACTTGTGGTCTATTTGACCACAGTGTAACTCACGAATTACTCCAAAGTCGTGTTGACGCGTATTGATAGCGAGAAAATGTTACAATATAACGTTGTAATAGTATTTCGCGGGCTTTTCTCCGGTAAACAAATTAAAAATAATTTAATCATAATTTTAATTACTGTGAAGTAAAGTTATTAAGTATAGCTATTTATATTAAAATTATTGGAAATTCCAAAACGTCTGGCAACACTGAATAATATAAACACGTGAAATGTATGTATTTGCATACCTAGTACATTGTATTTTATTTCGTATGTGACATAAAGCATTTTTTTGCATTAATATCTGATTCTATACAAATACATACCATATTTGCGATAAAAGAACATTGAAATCTTATTAATTTCCAGATATATTTTCGAAGAATACACTGCAAAGAAATAAATAAGTCTTAAAAGGTTTAATACCAATTTAATATATTTTACAAGCTTTTATTTTTTTAAATAATTGCCAAAGGCAGAGGTATCAAGACGAAGAATATCTTCATTGTAAACGTTTATATCTTTATAAAATTCAAATATTATGTTCTCTGCAACCTACTTTTAGTACCTTATCTCTCATTATTTGGCAATTATTTGGGCCGCGCCGCGATGACTCATTGCGTGACAATTGACTGACACTCGGAATAATGGAAAACGTTAAATACACTGATCTAACATCCGCCATCTTGTACGTACATGTGTTTCGAGACGTGCTTTTTTAACGTTTTTTTTTCATACTAAATCGAGTATGTGTCCCGTTATGTCAATGGACGACACTCCTACTAATACATATAATATATTAAATGTGTTGATTTGTTTGTCTTGTTAATTTATTTAAAGATTATGTTAAATCCACGACAATGTGGACGTGAATGTACCCTCGCGTCATGTTATGTTCGTTTTTTATAGAACTTTGATGTCCACTTGAGAGTTCTTTAATGTGGAGTAGTACTGTATTTACTCAACGAGTGATAGCACCGTCGCGTCGTCTAGGTGGCAACACTGTGTAAAAAAAGCATGTCAGGTCCTAAGGGTTAAAGATATATGTCACTTGGAGCTTTCTGTCTACATCATGAGGGGACTGGCTTGAAGATATTGTAATATTTATTGAACTTATTGGGTTTTCTGGCCTCAAATTCCCACCAGTAGCTACCAGTCGGGATTTGTGTCCGGTGAATGACAACGCTCACACCCTATTACACGACAGGACTGGTAAAATGTGGGAACGTACTACACTATTCTGCCTATCCATTCGTGGAAATACAGCTGTGAATGTCATGCTATAACAATAATATTAGATATAGCTTAATATAAATAATATTAAATATAGCTAAGTATTGTCTCATTTCTGATTATTTTTACTGCTAATTTACATTTAAGAAGAGAAGTATGGTTTCAAAGGACATAATATGAAATCTGACTTGTCCGTGACGCAGTGCGGTATGAACAGTCCGTCATCCACCACTTCCAACGCACACCCGCACCGTTTGTAATACGTAACTAGATTTGCCACTCGTAAAACTATTTTATAGCTCACGGTAAAAATTTGTTATGAGTTCCCGAGTTTTATACTCGTCTACGGTGGGGTATTTTTTCGTTTTGTAACGCCTTGCGCTCGGAGAAATGAAGGTATTAGTCCTGTTGCTGTTGTGATAGATTAGTAAACCAAAGTATCGAAAATAATACAACCCATAACTTTCGTCTCAGCAAACAGCAAAAAAAAATAATCGACCCATTTGTCATTCCACTGTAGGAATATGGGTCTCCTCTCATATTGAGAGGGTTAAGGACATGGTCCACCTGTATTGCACCAGAATAAGGGTGATTCATATGTATTTTTTGTTTTAAAATAAAGTTCCTATTGTGTTACATCAATGTAAAAATTGGCAGGAAATAACGCAAAACGGAGAAATACACTAAGAAACAAAATAAGTAGCCACTTACTTTTTATTAGGCAGCAATAAAAGAAAACATTAGTAAAAAAACTGTATCATTATTTTTAAAATTATTAAGGAGGTAGGATTGTATTCACTACGCAACAATGAAAAACGTTTGTCAATGTTACGTACATTGCAATTTTCTGAACACTCTTGAAAAATGCATTTCATTACCAGCGCGCCCACTCGCTGAACAGAAATAAGTGTAATTATCTAACATTATGCGGTGTCGTGTTTTTTCTTTACAGTCACCTTTGTGACTGACATTCTTACAATACGAACACTCGGACGGACACATACGGACTCTTGTCCATTTAACTTGTAAACTATGAATAAAAGTAATAATAATTATGATAAATCGAATATTTTTGGGTTGATAATAATATAAACTTTTTGGTGCAAATAATATTATATGATTATAGTAAAATTTACCTCGACATTCACTTTATACTCTTTACTGAGAACAACGTTTACTTAGAATGTAGGCGATAGCAATTAAAAATATATACATACATATTTATTTTAAAAAGTTCACATTTATTTCTCAAGAATTAGGACAAACGACATAAATTGGAACAAAGGACAAACTGGATGACGTGTCCCAAGTCTCACTATGCAAAAACGAGATTTCTTTACGAAGTCTGCGTTCAAAAATGGGTACAATAAGTAAAACAAACGAAAGCAAAAAAGATAGAGACGTTTAAAAATTACATGAAATAAATAATGTAAAGTTAGCAATCACTCGTCTGATATGGGAATGATTGGACAAGAAAAAATCTACTTGGTCCACAATTTCGATTGTAACACTGAGGCAGCTATCGGGTAGGCATGAATAAAAGGAAAACTTTCACGATGAGCCCAGCAGCATGATATTGGAAATGAGAAACGGAATCCCTCCTGACTGGTCTTCGTCATTCAATCGGAACTCGACTTCCGAAGTTTTTCCTCGAATGTAAAACGAAGCAGAGTAACAGTATCGACGCCTAGCGTAGTAATTTATATCAGCCGAGTTCGGCACAGTTTGACAAGCAACTGATTTATGAACGAAAATCCCCGTTGCGTGGACAGAAAGACTGATTTTTCAAAATCCAACTCAGTTCAGGGTTAAACAATGAATAGCGAGAGATCTTGAACGGAAAACCTATTTATTTCAGTGGAAAACATTTTTGGCGAGCGGAAATTATAAATGAAACTTGTGACTACAAAATTACGAAGCGACGTAAAATTATAATCGCGCTCCAATCAATGTCAACATAAATCCGTGATCTTTTTATGTTTAAAATAACGTCCGAGCAAAGTCTCTAAATACTTATAAGGGAAAACGCGGAGCGTACAAAAAAAGTAACAATGGAGTGAAGAGATTTGGAGGGAGCTCCCGACTGCCCTACTTCCCCCTGCAGCGTTTGCCTCCGGTGTCGCCTGGGGACTCGTTTTATCGTTAACAATTAACGAGTATCGACTTAAAACCGCGACAACCGAAACGGTTTATACGGCGAGTCAGCAATATAAATATATGACCATTATTATTATCATCATCACTATGATAATTATTTTCATTTTCATTATCATCATCACCACTACTATGATCATCATCAATCCCATCATCATGAATTCCATTATTATCATCAGCCTTTTCTTTGACTAATAAATATTCAATACCAGTTTCAAATACACATCTAAAGTTACCTGCACAATAATTTATCCCACTGTTGAAATTAAATTTAAGTTACCTTTCCTTATATTTTGATTACCTTCTTTTCAAGCGAGCATATCTTTTATCGCCCGCTGTTTAACACATTATGGTGGGACAACAGTCTTAATGACGTCGTGGTCGGGAAAGTTGGAAATATTAAAATGAGCAAGCACTTGTTTCGTTCGTAAAGCGGCCATTGCTCAAGCTTTAGCGCTTCTGATTCGTCTCTCAGAATTGCCTATTTGTTTTATGAATTACATTGTATAGATACATTTTATTTGTTTGTTGTTGTTGTTCTGTAACAGATAAATATGTTGTTTATTTATATATGTCTATGTTGTAAATACAAATCTATTCAACTTTTGTTATTTAGCTTTTGTTATTTGTAATTGGCGTACATTCAACAAATTTACGAAGAAGTAGTTAAGGTGGACACTGTGCAAGGGCTTAACTCAGGTCAGTTTATATACATACATGTATGTATGTATATATACATATATTAATTTGATTATTTTCACACGAAAGCTTTGGAAAGACAAGTCATTTGAAAATGTTTGGTTGTAATAGTTGTTATGTTCAACAAAACTCTGAAGTATAGAAATTCAGCTGACAATTATATTTTGTGTACGGAAATAATACTTGTAATTATCATAACGTTGAGGCCATTATTATTTATTCGTTTTATTTTTAACGAAAAACTAAAGACTATAAAAATTTAATTAATGGTTATTAAATCCAGCACACCACTTATTTTCACGTATACAAATGTCAAATAACCTTGAAATTGTGTCCATTTTGGCCAATAGAGAAGGTTCCTGGAGTTTTTTCGGCCGAATCCAATGAGAAATGTGTCCCGCGATTTAGCTGTCAAGTCCAATGGTGAGTTTGGGATTTGCGGCGGAAAGCTATTTAGCCCATGGTTATTTTTACAAGAGAAACAAATGACTGTCTGACTGGGACTCAGTAGGCGCAGTTCTCTCTGCGCCACGTAGTTGTGTTGTATTTTTAAATAAGCCACTCATTTCAATAGAATAATGTCGTATGGAGTTTGAGTAATTGAAACATAATACCAAGCCTGTGTTTGCACAATGGTTAGGCAGAGCAGTTGAGTACTCCCAATTTTCATATGATATATGTACATAAGTTCCGTGGTGTTGTGGTTGGTTATATTGACATATTCAGGACACAAGTCTAGACATCGTTCTACATATTTATTATTTTGAGATTTCAAGTTAGATAAAGCCAATAATTCTTTATCCGATTCGGGAATCGAACCCAGGACTTCTTGCTAAGCAGTTGGACTCGGAATTACCTACTAGACAAATGCGGCAGTCAATAACTATAAACGATAAATTTAATATGCATATATTTAACAATACAATTATACTACAAGCAACGCGAATGACAGACAATCTTATCCGTGCGATTCACAAATCCGGTAATGAGATGACCGGTCGAGGAACGATACACATGACTATGTACATCACAATCGGCTGATCCCTTCCGCTCTGTACCTCAGTAAATCTTCCTTACAGGCCGGGGTTGCAATCCTTATTACGTTTCCCGGAAAACTCTAGGTACTTACAATAGTTGGATCGTTGATCTGGATTGTATCCATCTTTTGCATGTGCAAAATCTCCTATATTTCATAAATTACTTATCTTTTTAATTCTATTTCATAATTAACTTAATTTTAACTTTTATTAATTGAATTTGTAATTTTTTTACAATCTCGAGAGATCTCCAGATACAACCATTTAATTCCAAACTAATGATCAAGAGACCTTGTGTTATGATAACCAGACTGCTGATAAAATGCATATAAATGTATATACATATTATAAATATTTCTACCATTGTGCTCATAACACAAATATTTATTCTTCTCTGGTGGGAAGCGAACCCACGATCCCCGGTGCAACAGTCAGGGTCACTAACCACTCCCTCAACCGGTCAGCCAGTAGACATAGATTTGTGGAAGTATCTCGGCTCTAGAATACCAGAAACGTACCCTAAGTAGAGTAAAATGCCGACCGGGCTGGGGACGAGTGATAACCGGTCCCAAAATTTCATAAGTGTTTTGCGCTTGGAAAGACAACTGAAGAAGTCTGAGCCAGTTATCTATAGGCGACATTCGTTAAAGTTTGTTGGAGATTGAAGGGTGGTTTAAAAACTTTCCACAGACAGACGGGTTGGATATTGTCTTGTATCTCAACCAAACGTTGCAGTCGCGTCATGGAGAATATTTTTGGTATTCTTCAGTTGTGTGAAGAACTATTGAAATATAATATGATCATATAGCGTGTCTTCTATTTGTTAACTGTTTCATCAATTACCGAGCCATGTTGTACAGTAGCAGCTTTACAATCATCTTCATCATTTTAATCATCGTCATCATGATCAACTTTTATAGATACACTATTGGACACGGATCTGCTCTCACAGTGGGTTAAGGCTCTTTTTAAAAAGCAAATTCTCTCAATTTTTCTGTAATTCATTTCCCTTTGGTTTTTAATTAATAAGCGTATACTTGTGTCGTATAAAAGTAAAGCAGGTGCAACGAACATTTCATTGTAGAATAACGTAACATAAACGTAACATCACGCCTGTAATCCCCGAAGGGGTAGGCAGAGGAGTGTAGTACACTCCCATTGCAGAATAACAATCATAATTGAGTTTCAGTTTCTAGAACTTTCCACCGTCCAATTTAAAGTCATGCAGGTAGGTACCGACTTAAAAACGTCCGCACGTTTGGGGTTGGACCTTTTGTTATCATTTTATTTGTGATACTACCCCAAGAACTGCACACAAACTCGTACCGATATTATATACATTTTGACAAAAATTTATGTAACGACGACATAAAAACTTGTGTTTCCATGTGAAGTCGACTCGTCCTTTTTTACAACTCGTTTACTGTCAGAACACGACGTACGTACGTCCGACATTTGAAAAATCATGACCGCCATTTTTATGAGCAAAAAATCAGATCTTTAAGCCTTTGTGTTTATACGAATAGATAAATTATACATTATAATTTGTTGTTATGTATATTAAATGGGACTACAAAGCTTTTTACAGTTACAACATTTAATAAAATAAACCCATGTAACTGTCCTCAATTACATTTTGGAACATTTAAAATAAATTACCTTTAGACGGCTCAAAACTTGAGGTCAATATCACAGTACCTAGCCTAAAGCAAACATTGAAGCTAATTGTCTAATTTAAAAAAGAATCGTAGAAATGCGACACGCGTTCCAAATTTAATTGTTTTCACTCATTCGCGCTATACAGAGTGTCGGTTTGAGGCGATGGCCGATGAATCAGAGGGAGGGCGGACGAAGCGTAATGATTTATGTTGTTGCTTCGGAGACGCGCGTTTCATCCGCCGCGTGATGAATGCCCGTTGCGCAACCGGCACGACACAGCGCTATTGCGTGAGATTAATGAAAACAGTACCTAAACGTTAGATATGTATATTATAAATCATCCCGTAAGCAAATTTTTCAAGCTTAGTACTAAAGATATATCCTAACGCCAGGTGCCTGACAGAGTAGTCAGAGTGTATGGAATGGGAAATATCTCTATCGTACAGATCTGACGTGCTTCTTCTGCATTCTTTATTCGGGTCGTATGCGCACGTAAGTAGGTTACGGAGACTTACGACTCTAAAGAATATTTTGACAAAGGAGATTAAAAAGAAAATTTAACCGCATAGAAATCCACTTCACATAGGACATAATATAACAAAATAATCCGTTATTTCTACATATATTGTCTCTTGACATGCTTTTTTAAATAATTATTAGTGAATTTAGAGGCTTGAGGTCTTACCCGACTAAATCATGCCCAGTTTAACACACGTTTACAGTTTAACACTCCCTCTACCCCCACTCCGCAAAATGTAACTGCTGGTGTAAAACGTATCCCTAACGATAATCTAACGATAAAATTACACATCGACTGCTAGCTAACTGCAGCAATGGGAGCACGAGAACATAAATATCTTTGAATTGAGATCTAATGAGGCATCATTGAAGATAGTTCTATGTTTTTACATGAAGGATGTTTGCTTGGTAAATAAACATACCTATAAGTCGACATCAATATTTTTTATGCCGGATAGAGTAGGCAGAGTCACCAAATATGTATATCTATCCTCACAAAGCTGAAGTGCATTTTCGGTATTCGTCATTCTCTACCTACTCGTACTATAGTTTCAGAGACTAAATTATTATATTCAAACATAGTTAGAAATAACAAAGTAGTTTTTATTCTTCACATTTGCGATTTTACTTCCGCAATTTTTTATTTTAAATCTACAATACAAATTTTTTTTAAACTTTATGATTGCCTCGTCTAAGCTTTGCAAGCGCGATTGCTAAGCAAGTTATCCTGGGTTCGGCCACGAGCGCCAGGATGGGCAAAGTATCATTTGGTTTTTCTAATTTGGACCGGCTTTATCGCAAAAGACGCGTCACAGATCCTAAAGGTCCTGTGGATCTGGGGCGCGTTTAATCTAGGTGTTAACCTAACCGGTGAAAAGTGGGAGTACTACACTCCTCCGTCCACTTTTCCGGAGAAATAGAGGCGTGATGTTATGTAATTTCTTTATTTTTATTTTGTCTGAACTTGAAACTCGTCTGTAAACAAGGTTTAACGACACATATCTAATGACAACAAGCGCTGTTTGCTTAACGCTTTTTCCAAAACTCCGGGAATGGTTACCGTATTCCAAATCACTGGTGTAAATTTCCTATTTAGTGGCTTAACTTTAGACATGGCTTTTAAATTGACAGCCCTATTAGGGTTATGAATATATATATATATATATTTAAAAGAAACCCATTTAAATTGTATAGATGGGCGCGAATAAATCAAATTCTAAGTTGTTATTAGTGGCTTAACTTTAGAAATGGCTTTGCGATTGCCAACTCTATAAGGACCGTGATAGATACAAGTCTATTTAAAATGAATAGATAGTCACCAAGAAATCTGATCGTAACTAAGTTACGAGCGAAGCTACCATTTCGGCTTGCGGGATTTGGAATCAATTCAAGATTTTCCATTTCGTGTACAAAATGATCGATTTTAAATTCGCCTGTCAGGGTATTGACCTTTTTAAAATAAAATTGTTGGTATGTGTTACGAACGCAACAAAACTTAGTCTCTTTTTAGATATAATAAAAAAACGTAATTTCACGCCTGTAATCCCCGAAGGGGTAGGCATATGAGTGTAGTGCACTTACGTCCTATGGAATATTATTAGGTGGTGAGCCTATTGCCATACACCGGGCGTAGATTCAGACTCGGATTCACTACTAGAATTTCTAAATTAGAAAAAATCTAATAGTACCCGGCCTGGGATTTGAACCCACGATCTCTCGATTGGCAGTTGCGCTTGTAACCACTCGAGCAACGACGCTGTCGAGCCAACGAGGCATTTTTTAGATATTTTTAGTTAGTGTTTTAGTTCGTTGGTTTCTTTCTTCTCACCATCTCTAATTTCTGGTAGTGAATGGCATTAGGCATTATGTTCGCCCCCCATAACCTGACTGTAGATTAATAAATATGCATTAAAATTATATCATCACGTCAGGTTTCTTAAGGAGTAGACAGAGATCACCGAGTGCAACTCTATTCTTGCAGACCTAACATGCCTTTGTTACATTCATCACCCTCTTACGTCCACACGTTGGATTGGATACTTCTCGTTCCCCGTTAAAAAGTATCTTACCTACTTGGTCAAGACGTAAGTCTTGGTTTCTCTTGTCACCTGTGTGCATTAATTCGCATTATATTTGGTCATTAAACAAATAATTTTGACTAATATACACTAATGATAATCATGAGTAAATAGCTTAATATACACTAACGGTAATGATTAGTAAATACATAGTTCTAACTAATATTCGCTAACTTTACTCATATCTCTCTAATTGTAGGCATATATCAGTGCTATATAAACGACATCGTTTACGCTTGTAGTGGCCAATATAAATGGAGCTAATTTTAGATTTATGCACTCAATTCCATGATTTGGCTAGCTAAAAGTAAATTAAACCAATATAGCGCTCTGACTCACTTTGAAGTGTGTTGACGTAATTGAGTCATACTTTAATGAAAATTCAATTATAAAATACATACCTACGTGTACTTGCTCGTTGGCCACGTGTAGTCCTTGGTTCGATTCCAGACAAATATATGTGTGGTAAGCTAGTTGTTATTCTATGTTTAGATGTAAAAAACAAGTACCTACATAGTTAATATTTCTATGTACATTTGTATATTATGTAAATCAGCTGCCTGGTTACCATAATTCAGGTTGTGACTGCATCAGGATTAGATAGCCATGTGCGGAGATGTCCAAGGATATTTATTTATTTTAACAAATATGATATCGTTTCTCACATACATGATTTTTAATACTACATAATGAATGATACATTTATGACAGTGTGACCCTTATTTTGTGAGCATTAAAGGTATTTTTGGTATAACTGTTTATGGCAACTTGTATTAACGGGTACTTTGAAAACAGTACATTGAGAACAGGGATATTGTTTGAATAAACACGAAAACCATGAATCGTTAAATACTACGTGTGTAAATGATTAACTTATATATGCATTTACGTACTGATTTTGTTTTCATGGCCCTTTCTACGT
Source organism: Parelbella ahira ahira (assembly GCA_018244795.1). Lineage (NCBI taxonomy): Eukaryota > Metazoa > Arthropoda > Insecta > Lepidoptera > Hesperiidae > Parelbella > Parelbella ahira. The sequence continues at coordinate 2,671 of DWME01002979.1, read as the reverse complement.
TTTACGTTCGTTTCACTCTAATAAATAGACATATGTATGTACAAGCTTAAATTATGTAAGTACATATATGTACAAGATCAAGCAGTGTATGTAAATACTAATTATCTTATACTGTCTCATCCAACATAACATACCGCTTGCATTTCCCAAAGGGATAAGCACAGGAATTATCACACTAGCTTTTCACCAGTTATATTATACCGTCCATGGAATAGATAAGCCTGAGTCTGATTTGACATATATACACAATCGATCAATGTATCTACATTGTTAGCATATCGATTAATGTTCACAAAAATCGATATGGTTTTTCTGAACAATAATCGACATTATTCGTGTCATAGACAATTTATTAGCGCGTCGAGCTGCGTGTATTGATAAACTGTCAAAATTTAGATTGCCAACCGTCTGGGACCTCGTCAGTTTTATAGAGCGTCTGTTTGTTGATTTAATGTTTAAACGTAAACAATCTTGATTACGTTTTAAATTTAAAGTTATAAATTTATAACGTATAAAATGATATTCGCCGCTGATTACTTTTAAAACCATTGATAGTGAAGTGGGTTAAAATTTTGCCGCCTGCTTCGGATATCTTGGGTATCCTTTTCTGGTTCCATATTGGACGTTGCAACTTTTTGGGTTTGTTAGCGGTTTCACCGCGATGTTTTTCTTTTATTATATTGTTATAACTTACTTATATTTAGTGTCCGAATGAAGCCGGATTTTCAAGCAATGTCGAATATTTGTATCAAATAATTCGTAATTGAAACCTCGGTCGGAAAGTAGATTTTGTGAAATGTTTTATTTACTTATATACAGCTAATAAATCCTCTTAAGGGTAGACCAATCTTTGTGTAGAACGGGAATTGTTCAATATTTTCGTGTGACCTGTATAATGGAGTTCGGTTCAACATCACAGACGGGGCCATAATAGTGAGGTACATTATATGTCAGAGTATAATTTCTATAGTAACGCTCGGGCGACTACACACGTGGCTGTATTATGGATATACCTATCGTAGGTCGTCAAAATATATATGAACAGAGCTAGCAAGATATATCTGGAGATAGCAAGATATATCTGGATATAGCAAGATGTATCTGGAGATAGCAAGACAATATTGAGTAGATACTGGTAGCAAAAAACATCCTAAAGCTACCATTTGTAGAAGTATACTGTAATATATTGTGTATAAAGCATTATATATCCTAGCACGCCTGTAATATCACGCCTGCAATCCCCGAAGGGGTAGGTAACTCAGTGTATACGCACGTTTTACTAGCTACGTAGCAGCGTCTGTGACGACCTCTATGGGGCTATATTTTTCATTGTGAAAAATCGATTGTTAGGACCCATTAGGCTCGCACGTGAACTCACCAAGCCGCGGATGAACCATGGCATCGACGCGGATGATTTATGGATGTTGGATAATACGGCGTATTATCCACACCGCAACACGTACGCAGTGGATTAAGTAAAAAATACATAGCAATATTGCGTCGAGAGATTTATTAGTTTGCGTAGACAGCTGGTTCGGGTGTAGACGCCATATGGCATTATTCTGTGTTTTATGAAGCGTCCGTAACAGTCCTTTGTATCACGCTAATCCTAGTAATAAATACATGTATTATAGAGCAATATTTGATAGACCGTCGATACTGTAAATGCTGTGTTCATATACGAGTATAATTATGCTCGCGACCATTGTATTATAATTGTCTATGGGTACATTTTAACAGTGCATATTACATTGGTGAACCTTATAAACAAACGAACAAAATAAATAAATATGTAGCGTTTTTTATTCAATGTTGTTAATTGTTATCATCGAACAGAGTAAACAATTTGCAGGATTTGTTTTGTTCCGTTGATTTTTAACGAACAATTTTCAAAATTAACGTTTCGGTATTGAGTTATTATTGTTTATTGAAACACAAGTCTATTGCGGGTTAGGCCGAGAGCACCAACTTACAACTGTTTATATCCTTGGATACCTTTCTTACACGATATTAAATTCTTCATGTTACTAGGGCATTTTTTAGTTGTTTTATTATAAATATTAATGTCCACATGAATATTACTGTTAACATGGCAATAAGCTCAATCCTGTTCCGTAGTAGGACGTAAGCGTAAGCAGTAAAATGTAGGATTGTACTACACACCTCTGCCTATCTCTTCGGGGATTACAGGTATGATATTACGTTCATTACTGTTTCAATAACTACATAGGCAGTTCATGATATACCGTATTTCACAGTCTAAATCAGATTCATGCACCGTTATATCTTCCGAATACGCTCAATAAAAAAAATCTTACGTTTTTCCCGCCATAATGCCCAACTTTGCTTCTGATCACGTATCTCGCTTTGAATTAGGCACGCGAACTTAGGGTTGTAGGAACTTAGGGGTTCGGGTTTGAGGGGTTGTTAATTAAATGAGAACCGAAATTCAATTTTTAATACAGTTAAGGTATGTCTACAGTACCAGTGTCACATGTAGCAGTTCAAGTCGAACTTAGGACTTCGCGATTAGTAGTCGGATTTGCAAGCGCTCCACCAACGGGGCAGTCAATATCAGCTATGTATATACTCGTAAATATTTTCTGAGGTGTGTGAAGTCTGCCAACCCGCACTTGGCCAGCGTGGCAGCCTACGGCCTTAACCCTCTCAA
>DWME01002978.1:0-19439 GCA_018244795.1 Parelbella ahira ahira | reverse complement strand
ACAGTAATGAACTATAGTGATCGTCAGCTTGTTTTAGTTCACTGCTAGTTATAGGCCTCTTCAGAGTGGGACTTCTGCTAATAAGATGCACATGCAAACTGTCTAATGTTAAGTAATATTAAGCTTAAATAAAGTAAATCTGATAAGGAAGGACAAACTGTTCAACTTCATGTAGGTACTAGCATTGTGACTAGTCTCAAGACGGAAACCTACTTGTACAGTTATAACATATGTCTACATTTTGCAGCGTTAGTTCAATGTTATAATTGGATGTTAGATGATTTTAAAAATTGAAATTAAACACAATCGTATCAAAAGCAAGTACATTCGAGTATCAGCTTTTAAAGTTATCGTGTAAACGCGACAACCCTAAGTAGGAGTGCCATATGTCGGCCCGCGCCAGGACCCAGCCCAGCTAAAAAGCTGCCCCAGTTTAACTATAAACAAAGTCTTTGTTCCGGTTTATTTTGGCTCAAACATTGTTTTAGATTCGTTTAATTTCGTTGTACACTTTTTGTGTTCTAATTAAATATATTAACGCATAGATAACTGTAGTCTGTCATTTAAATGTCCAGGTTGAAACTATCCAAATAAATACGTTTATCCTCCTTGTACGGCTGCTGTGCCCAGGGTGTTGCACACACCCTCCATGGGACATATAAAATAACAAATGAGGAATAGACGTCCTACGCTCGTTACTAGTGTACCTTTATATTGTTACATTGAAACCTTCTAGTTTTATACAGCATGTCGCCAACAACATATCCATCTATTCTATTCTCCCGGCGGTTACGGAAATCGACATCTGTACATTGTAACACACGCAGTAAATGTCAAATAACGTCCCGTAACACTCTCGGCCGCTAGCAATCAATTCACGAGCAGTTCAGTTTATATCTCTGTTGATTAACTTAATGTTATTGACGAGTCGTTTATATATGTTACTGAGTAATGTCATCTGTTGTAGCGACGCATCTCCCGCGCGCGAAAACTTGGAAACCGTCATATTGTTACATTGGCGTATTTGTATCGGTCGAAAAACTTGTTGAAAGATTTTTTTGAGAGACACTACGAGATTATTAGAAATAGTATCACTTTTCTTAATTTGAAAAAGAACTATGTTCATTCATTGAACCATATTTTTACAGCACATCGGTCGCAAGATATGCGCAGGTTGTATATATGCATGTACGTACATATTATGTACGGATGAAATAATTTTGATCATAATTGGCACTATTTTTATGATCTAATCTATTAAGTGTGTACTTTGATATACCTGCAGTATCAATAAAACCGAATATATTTTTATAACATTCATATTCTTTTATGTTCGTTTTAGCAGCTCGAATTTTGATTTGAACCAGATAAACATATATAAAAGGAACACTTTGCTATTCCAGTTTAAAATATTTGACCTAGATTCATTCATATTTTTATTCATAATATAATTTTGAATAGACATTTAAATGTAAAGCGACGTGTGTATAGAAAACAGGAATTAATACGTAACAAAAGTTAATATTTCTAATTCGTAATATGTTATAAGACGTATAAATGCAATATTATTTCTTTATTCAGTGAAATGAAGGCTAATTACTTAAAGTTATTAAAAAGTATTACCTACCTACTGTTTATTTTGAATAATTTTAAATCGAAGCCTCAGAGAAATATCATTTATACTTAAAAGTCTTATAATGAAGATACGCAGATGCTGTTTTACATACATCTGCATATCGAAACGCCTTATATTATCAATTGCTGAATTAAATTGAATCACTTAACAAGAATTCGCGTCACTGTAACACGATGTAACTGCGCTTAATATGAGCTAAATGTATGTAAATATACCGAAATAGTCATCGACCACCCGCTCTTGGAGCTAAAGATGATATTATTCGTTTTAATTAAAATACCAGTTCAGGCGCTTTGCATGAATTGCTCATCTGTGAATCTTCGTGCGTAATACAAGATTTTCGTGATCGTGACTTCACTAACTATGTACATATTATGTACATATATGACCAGCAGACCCGCGTTTATTTGAGGAAAAAGCCTTGCACATCATTAATGCGCGCTTGGTGCTTGGTCGTTATTTAGTTGCAGTTATATCTAAAGTATGATATTCCCTCGGATATTAATTGAAGGTAAATTACGTCAAGGGCGATTTCGTTCAATTTTATAGACTTGTGACGAATAATATGTATTTCGATAAGGATTAATGAAGTGGAGAGCGCGACTTGCCAAACGTAGGGTAGGACGCCCTCCAGCTCGGTGGACTGACGATGTAAGCAAAGTGGCTGGCAGTAGTTGGATGCGAAGCGCTGAAGATCGCTGAAGCGCTGAAGAAGATTTACGGGAGTAGGCTGATAATGATGATGGTGACGATGATATAAAAAATACCTTCGCAAATAATGCATTTTAGAACAAATTTGTTTACCATGAAAAGTTTGTAGTGAGTCAACATTAAAAGATAGACACATGCAGTCGCAGCCTTTTTGTAAGAAATTTTAAAGGAGAACAATCCTATCACACACGGTTTTTGCGTAAGTTTAAGGAATAATTTTCCCGTTATTGCAACATTTTTCATTGTTTCCTCAGCTCGTTTCGGTCGTAGGGTCATGTTGTATAGCCTATAACCATCTTCGATAAATGGACTATCCGATACAAAAAGAATTTTTGAATTCGGATCAGTAGTTCCTCAAATTAGCGCGTCCAACCAACCAAAAAAATACAAACTCTTTCGTTATAATATGCGTTAGTATAGATGTGTAAAATACGATATTAATTTATCTTTGTATGTCACAATGCAATTTAATTGATACCGTTTTAATATTCTACAGCACGTGTACGAACGTTGTAATTATTATGAAGTATTAATTTGTTATAATTAGTTTGCACAATTTTAAGTTCCAAGTAGCAAACAAAGATTTTCTTCCTACGTTTTGTATGGAGATTGATGCTTTAGAATTTCTTTGTAACGTGAGATGGCAATTGCTTCCTAGAAATCGCACTTCCATTGCAGTTCTGTGCAGAAACACGTATGACTAAGCCTCAACAGTCGTAGTTATCGTTCGATAGACATCAACAGTAGGAAACTATTTAATATCCTCGTATAGTTATCGTAAACTTTGATTTGTGAAATGGTATCAGGACCAGCAAAATAACGTTTAAGATATAATACGAATGCATGTTTCCAAAACCGTAACCAATATTATTTTACAGGAAATTAAATAATCATATCAGTTATAAAAAATATCGATTTTTTACATAATGTGACTTTAGTGTAATATTAAGAAAAAAAAAAACGTTTTTTATAAATGCAATAATTTTTAAATGATAGCGAAAGGCAGGCGTGAACTCATTAAATTGCTTGTGGAGTTCTAGTGTGTAGGCAGTTCTGTATTGCTAATACAGCAACGGGTTATTATGGAAAATAATTATGTACGTAATACAATGAATACTTACTATGAATATTTTATGAATAACCGAAATAAATGACTGCACAGCCGTCAATGGATGAGTAAACTGTAATATTATAAATATATAAATTATTTATCGCTGGCAAAATTATCATGACTGGTTTTGGTTGTAGGTCGTTAGATTAACTAATTAATATAGTGAGATCAGGAAACTACATGTTACATAAGAATTTTATTACACTTTGGTAACATGATTGTGACTTGACCAAATATCTAGCGGGCTCTAGCGGACGTCGTGCCTGCGTTGCCTAGATTTTCGTTTTGTTTGGCACATTTTTGTTTAGCGCAAGTCTGTGTAATGTGCAGTAACTCCGAATGGAGCCGACGTACCTACTGCTGTCCCGTTGTGGAACGCGTGCTTAATCTCGCCAATGAGCCTTTGTGAGGTGACACACTGAACTGTTACGAGTACACGGATATTTATTGTTCACTTCTTGAATAGCTGTGACATTTGTATTGTGTGTACATAGGTGTATACCATGTATTCGTGCGTATACAATGTATATTGTATATATAGCGAAGGTTCAGTAAAACTGACGTTAGATTTAAATTTAATTGAAGATTAGGTATATTATAGTTTTTTGTCCTTTCTAGCTAAATAGATTGGTCATTTTCTATTATTACTGTTAATTTTGCTATTATCTTCTTATGTTATGTCGTTATTATGTGCTATGTGTTACTAATTGGTTTTGAATATTGTATTATCATAATGTTAATTAAATTAGTAAAAGATGATATTGCTTTCGTTCTAATTGGCAGAAAAATAAAAATAACGTGCATGTATGTATCTACATATACGTTTTTTGGTATAACACACTTGTTCTGTATATGGATCGCTCTAAACAATAATATTTGCCATTATTTACCTGCAATGGAATTTATAATTATACATACCTATAAGGCAACTACGCAAATATTAGTTTTTCCCTAGTTAATTGAGGCAACTTGATTGCTTTATTGTTCATATACATAATGTGATTAATATACATAAAAAAAATAATATTTCAATATAATAATATTGTATGCTCGTAGTGTATTTTATTATATTGTATTCTTTCGTAATATTTATAAAGAATAATAGATAAAGAATTACAATTTTTTTTGTTTTTTTATAAAATAATTTATTTGAAAAGATTAGCAAACCAGCAGGCAGCAGTTACAAATGTCTACAGTCCATAGACGTGAGCAACCTATCCTGAAAAGGACCGTAGGTATTGGACTGCCAGTATCAGACTGATGGTCGGCTCTACAATATACGTGGACGAACAAGAAATAGCACTTTAGACCGAAAACAAGTTGTCTTAAGAACAATCGTTTCTCGACAGAAACATACGATACATGCTTTTAATAAACTTTGTGTATGCAGGGTTCGATTTTTTTTAAATATTTTCACATAAATAAAATCTTCAATTTTTTAAAGCTTTAAGAAAGATCCAAGGTATTTACACGCAATACGCAAATAAATAACAAAAATTAATTTTTTCGATCGTCTCGACCGTGGCGGTCGTTTTATTGGTTTATTGCTTCGTGCAAATACTTCATTTGCTGTATCACGTCGGATTCACTTTTTAATGTCAACACCGACATATGTAATTACTGTCTAAGTTATCCGCCCCCGTCACACACATACGCGATCAGTTTCACTTACGCATGTAGGTACTTATTACCCGAACAACGATCACTCGTCTGTATGTATTTGCTAGGTGCACGCCTTGTAAACACACATAGTGCGCCTGCGCATTCTATTGGCACACTTGGAACGAAAGTTCGTTATTCATTCCACTTTTTGCGCTTTCCTCGCTACTCAGTATTGACTTGGGTGCTCCACTGATCCATTAAACTGATTGATTCGGCTATTAAATTGATGCATCAACCGTTTACCCACATGCAGTTTTGAGATGTTAATCGCTGTTGTTCGTGAGATTCTTCGTTCGTGTTCTTTTTAAGGTAGATGTTTAATTGGAAGGTGTAAGACTGTATCGGCATTTTCATGCTACGAGTGATGTTTCGTGTTCTGTGAGTTTATAGACTCTTAATGACTTCGTCATCATTAATATCCAAAGACTTTCAATATTGTATATCTCTATAAGGGTGGGTTGGCTTATTTTGTGGCCTGTGCGTGGTTGCCGAAGGATAATCGCGGCAGTTCTTAGATCTGTATGGTCTGTTCATTGCCAATTCTAAGAATGAATTCGGTTGTTTTTATTCCCAAAAGAGTTATGTACATTTCCGATTCTATCTCGCGAATACCGAACATCGCTTTTTCCATAACAATAAAATATCCATGCATAATTTTATTACAATGCGAAATTTATATGCCGAAATGCTGCAGAACATTTTCTGCCCAATTCGGTTGCAGCAGTCATGAGCACACAAAGAAACCTCATCTGAAGGAGCAAAGGAATCTCTCAAAATAAAAATGCGATGTATGTAGTACTCGCTGTAACCAAAATCGGTTAGGAAGCCAATCATTACTTGTCTCAAATACATTTGTGCAATAATTCCTAGATATTTTCTAATTACACACAATCATTTTGCGTCTATTGTGCTATATACGTTTTTGTGTATGCTTTCCGCATTAATGTCCATTACGAAGATTGGAATTGAAAGTTCCCGCATCTACTTGAAGTAAGTGCGTGCATTGTAAGGCTTTCTCATTTTCATTCGAGCACACGTACGAATATATAGCATAATACATGGCTGTTTCGTCATACTTAACTCATACGTTATGTATCAAGGTAGCTTTTTTGTCCGTTTCCCTCGGGGCACATCCGAAATAATGATTAAAAGTTTAAAATATTTCGCAACTAAAATAGCTTGTGAAATTAAATTAAAATGTATAATTAAATTAAAATATTTTACACATAATACAAATTATTTTATGTAATTCAGTTAATTGAATAATGACACTGCAATTTGTTCTCAGCTGAACATTAATTATATTATTTCTCTTATCTCAATATTTAATTAATTCTTTCTTTTATGTTATGATAATAGCATTTGTTAGTTACAATTTATAATGTTGCCGTCGCTTCCAATTAGCGCGCCGATTAAATACAATCTCGATGTAAGTAATTTATGTTCGTTCTTATGGCAACAACGCGATCGTTGTGGCGTACTTAAACTATAATTATGTGAACATAATAAGTTTTTTATGAATATAAATGGTATTACTCTATAGTGAAAATTGTGAATATAAAGTTTGTAGGTATTTTAGCTTTCACTGAATAATTATAAAACGAGGAAACAGCGTAATTAAATATGATTGTGTTGCTGCTGTAGGTATTATTAACGTCGTTTTAAGATGTTGTAGAAATGTTATTTTTTAAAGCACTTTTTATCATGGCATTACTGAATTGGAATATTTCATTCGTTTCATTGTAAAGAACATGATGTCCAATTTATAAGCTTAACGATTAACGATAAAATTGTTAAAAAAAACAATGAGTTATTTTTAAATTATCAGAAGAGAAGGGCTATTTTACGCAAACGTCGCTGCCAAGTTCTGTCGCCCACTGCCGACAACACTCCTACACGGCTCCTACACGTTGGCCGACTGGTTGACGCTTTGTAAGGAATAATCACCGAATACATTACTGATTCAAACAAAACACGGTACAATGAGGTCAATTCTTTTAGCAAGACGGATACTAATGATAAATGTCGATAAGTTCTTTGTTATTGTAAAATACAATTGAATATTTAAGTCTCTGTTACTTTGTTTTATGTGTTGGTGTTTCGTTGAAAAATTGGTTAAATATATTTAAGGACATTTCAAACCAATAAATATGACGTGATACTCGCAACTTGTGGTAAATAGGAATTTGTTTGTGTGAGATCTTTCTATCGGCTGTAATAAAGCTGATATCAACTATATAAAGATGCAAATAAGTAAAAAGTTACTAGTCCCATATTCACCAGTAGAAGATATTACAAACGTAACATCACGCCTGTGAACTCCGAAGGGATAAGCAGAGGAGTGTGCTACACTCCCACGTTTCACGAGTTACGTTTAAGTCCCATGGAATAGGTGGTGAATCTATTACCATACACCGTCCACAATTCCAGATTCCGAGTCACTACTAGAAATTCTAAATTAGAAAAATCCAATAGTACCCGAGCCGGGATTTGAACGCAGGACCTCCCGATCGGCAGTCGCGGTTGCAACAACTCGACCAACGAGGCAGTCTATTAAAAGACATTAAATTTTTTCAAAAATAAGTGCGTTAATTGTTAAAAAAAATGTTCTGTTCCATCATTTCTAATATTGAATCAATAACCAAAAACAAATACACTTTGATGGTTGAAACTTGAGTTTGGCATATAGGCAGTCTTGCGTTCTCACTTTCCGTGATTTAGGTACATTACATTTATTAAGTATTTTTTCAATAACCTATTCGTAAAGAAACTATTTTAAATGAATCACATCAATTCTATTGTTCACTGTACAGTGAAATATTTACTGTAAATTCAAAGTATTCATTGTATGTGCCTACTTAGTTTTTGTTTGTATCTTGATTGTAAATCGCATGGCGTATATTTTTACTTATTTCTATATAAATATCTATATATAACGACTGTATCATAGTTTGTATTTACGCTTCATACGTCCTCTCGTCCGTGACCTTAGCGTTTGAGATGTTTATAACGAATGTAATGACGCCCTAAGTTTCCAAGGTCAGTAGCTAGCCGTCTCGTTTGCTTTTATCTGCAATTCATTTACGTGTTTAGTAGCGTGAACAACGTTTTCGTTTTGGGAACAATCGTCTTGAGAGTCAAACAGTTTTGTACATTTTCATTGCCCGTTCGATACGGACGATTCACCACGAACACGTGTAATCTTGTACTATTAACAATTTTCTACTAATACCATAAAAGTGAGTATCATCGTCGAAATTCACTAGGGAACGTACAATTCACCGCAGTTCTCCAATTTACGTTACATTTGATAATGACGTGAGTCACAAAGACTGTTTCAGTTCTGTTTCTGTACGCATTTTTCTTCACCATAACATCAAGCACAGCTTTTTGTCGTTCTTTTTCAATAGCCTAATTTGTATTCCTGTCAAGTTGGTAGTTCCACGTCCATGTGAAACTATCCTTAAGCATGCGGTCGACATTCCAGTCAGTCTCTGTGTTTGCCCGTCCTCGTCTAGCGGGCTTAAAATAATTACACAAGTGTACTGACGTAGCCTTCCCTGGGGAGTTCGTTGCGCCCGCTTCCTCACCTTGTTTACCTGACTTCGAAATGTTTAGTAAAAGTGAACAAAATATTTCAACTGGTTTTAAAATATCGGTATCTCGCTTCTCTTATGCTACGACTGCGCTTGATGATGCACTTTCACTTTCATAATGATTATGAGATCTTTGCTGTGGTTTTATTGAAGACTGCTAATCGTTTTTTCAATCGGCTCTCGAACGGTCATTAGCAATATCGACTCTATTAAAATAAATTACTCTTACATCTCAGAATGACAACATCAGTTGGATGATATCACTTTAAGCACTTATATCATTACAAGATGCGACCATGTTTGTTTATTTATTTTGCTTATGAAATGATTACAATTACCTTTAAATTGATCTGCATGGTTTAGTGGGGTTCCTATATAATATTGTTACTATATTTATCAGGTCTTAGAACTTGGATTTTGTTAGTTATACCTATATACATACCTTTTTAAGAAAACGGTATCGATGAATCAATCAGCTAACCTTGATTGTCAGCTAAATGTCTCAATTTTCCGTTAAATAATTTACCATTGTTACTGCAATACCGGTCATGGCGACCTAATCGTCGCTTTGTTTTAATTATATCTTCAATGTTCTATAACTGTGAATTATAGCATGAAGTAGTCTCGGTCTGCATCGCCGCGATGTTTATTGGAGCACGTTCGGATTTTAAACTGTGAATAGTAAATAAACGGTGCGCGATGGCGGGCGCGGCGTGCGCGTGCGCAACGCTTTTCAGTCAGTGTGTTAGTGTCTCTGAATGGAGGCAGTCACGCGGTACCCTATCTTTGTACATCTCTTACGTCGCACGCGAAACTAGAGACGGCAAGGTGTAAAAGCGAATGTGGTTTTACACACTGGCGACGTTTCGCGTTCAAGCGTATTAATATTGTGCATATACATAGTAAGCGTGTTTTATTCGCGGCATCTCACAAGGATTTTTGACGTGTGCGTTTATTTTCGTGCCATTCTATTTTAGTGCATGTGCTCTTGGTGCGAACAAGCGGTGTGTTTACATTATTGTATACACTGTTTATCTGTTCGGAAGTTACATGTGTCGAAAAAGAAATTAGTCTCGGAAATAGAGAGGTTTGTAAGCTCCAAGTTGATTGGAACCCTTGTTAAATAGACGGCAAACCTGCGTGTCGGTACCGTGTTACTTTAGGTAAATACAGTCGACATAAGATAGCTTTAATGGCAGATGAACATAACACTTAATGCTCCTGGGAATTTACTAGAACCTAACTCTTTACAAAACGATTAAGACTTATCAAGTCCATCTTTTCTTTAGACGATGGGAATTTTATATGGACATTGACAAGTTTATTAGAGCTCGGGAAAAGTTAGTTGGAAGCGGAATAACAGGAAACTAGTTTATCTTGTTTTACGATCGTTGTAGTTGCTTGTTGACGAGGTAAACCATTATTTGCACAATGTGTAATATTTTCACAGGCGGGTAATTGACTTGTAGGTATAATTATTAGACGCAAAACAAAAGTAATTTTACAATTAAAATGATAAATTGAATTTTCCTATTAAAATCCCACGAGATATTCTGCCAAATTTCATTGTGTTCAATTACAAAACATTCATAAATATTTTATCATATGAAAATTAATATAAAATTTCTTTAATTTTTTAACCATCGTTGTAAATTGCATTTGGTTATTATTTTGATTTCATTAACTAATTCGTATTACGTTGTAGGTTTTATTTCATAGTTTACGTTGACATTTGTTTGAAACTATAACTTTTAACTAACACGTTCATACGTCAATCAATGTTCCTCATGATAAATGATAATCAGCGCCATCTATGGCAGAATAGCAGAATGGGATCATTTGTTGAGCTTAACATCACGATTCAGCACTGGATTCGTATGTCGTCGTTCTACTTGTCCCAATGGTCATATCCGTCGCAAATCGGCCGCTTCCTTTGGCTGTCTTCGCTCGAGTCCATTATAAACATGATTTATACCTGCCACATCATTAGTAACGTGTCAGCCGCTGTCGCTAACGGATGCATTTATTCGCCTTGAGAACCTATTCGTAGAGACCGCTCCATATAAAAACCAGCTAATCATTTCAGGCTTAAGCTCCTAACGTCGGACAATCAATTAGTGAATGGGCGCAGCTGCTTACATCTCATAGTAACACCATACATTTATCTCACGGACTATGGTATGTGTGAGCCACTAAATATGTTACGTTTTAATTTACGCGGTGGCTTTGCAGCGGATGTTGTGGTTCCCCACGAAACTTGTTGGAAAAAAAAGCTTGTAGTATACACCTTGCGCACTCATGATGTTATTAATATAAAAGCAGGCATAATATTATGAGCTACTTAAAACTAACCTTGCGTCGTTTCATCGTTTTAAGTGTTTCGATTCAATCAATGTTGTTCTTATCAAGATTTAGTACGAAGGTCGTGAGATAAGGCGCGAAAGTAGCAATTCCGTTGGTGACTATTTGATCCTCGCCAATATTTTGTATTGCGAGTGTAAGTGGGCGACTAGCTGGATGATTGAGTGAGTCCTTGCGTGTACCGAGTAATTCCTTCGATTACTGGCACGCTACCGTTGGTCTCGGTCGGGCACAGAACCTTGGCTTATCTCGAGAAATATCGGACTCGTGCCGGAAAGTGTTGGCGGTCCGCCAGACCTGGCCTCGTACATACATACGTGCTCCAATTACCGTACTGCGTCAACGATGTGGTCAGCCTGTCGCATACAATAGCCCCTCCGTAATTGAATTTACGTTTTTTTCCGTATTTTTTTTCAAATGTTTTCAGTAGCAACATTGCAAAACATTGAAATAAAATAGTAGATAACAATTCATATTTATGGGGATAAATTTCCCAAAGCCTTAATTAACTAAACCTGAAATTTGTACTAGATAGATAATATTTTTTCTGTATATACAGACATAAGTGAATACAGATAACAAACAAATACGTAGTACGGAATATTCATCGTGCCGATATATTATTGAATAAATAAAACGGAATTGAGCTCTAAACCATTCGTTCTTCAGTGGTGCTCGTCGTGAATGAAATTTATGTTATTGTTATCTTGATATATACGTGGCCATTCTGAGTTTCCGATTATACTTTATTTACGTTATGGTTATTTGAAACTAGAGCTTCTATTGTTCTGTGTTAGAGACTACGTTGGAATGTTGGCGATTCGGATACGCGGAGCAGACGTTCCGGCTCGACTGGCACATTTGGACGACCTTCAAAGCAATTGTTTTTGGGGAGCATTAAGGGTTTCGTTAATATCAGCGAATTTGAGTCCGCATGAACATGATATCTAAATTTATGGTGGCAAAAAACCCACTTAGCTAATTTTATTGTATAAAATTACAAAGGAGAATGGTAAATTGTTGGGTTTTGGTAGGAAATAATACATTTAATAGTTTCCCAGTTTTTACACTGAGAATATTACATCTTACGCCATCGTGAAGCTGGTGTTGTCGCTCCCACAAAACTTTCCACCGGCACAATGGTGCTGATTTCACTTTTTTTGTAAACAAACACGAGTGCAGCGCGCTCGTAATTAAATCCGAACGCAGCAGGCGACAGTTCCTCTTCCTTGATTTATGTTATTTTTCTTACCATAGACACGCACATGTAACAATCGCAGTTATTGTCTATTGCCTTTGCAAAAAGACACTAATTATGTGCTATATTTATTTAAATTTAAATCATAGGAATCGTTGCATAAAACTTATCATTCATATACAAAGGAAGCGAGCAACGGTTATTATCTGAAATTTATTATCAAATCATGCCAATTTTCTTGTTCAATCGAAACTTCTGTTCAATGACATTTCTATTAATCTGTCACTTTGCCAGCTATTACTTTGAAGTGCTGAGTTTATTAAAAAGTTCGAAAATATATTTTTATATTTAAACAGGCCGCAGTTATAACCTCAGCTGCCTTTTGTTGTATTATCCATTGACCTAGAAAGTGTGTATTTTTCTCCTACGGAGAGGGTATTTTTCTCGAGCTGAGTAGAATGACACAGCGACGAAACGTGTACCGGAAGCGGGAAACGTTTACAGCACAAGACACAAATTTTCTGTATATTTTTAAACATGACATAAGTCACAGTCACATTTTTTTCCTAAATTTCTTACTTTGTACCTAATGTGGATTTGTAAAAAGCCAAAATTAATAGTTCTGAACAGCACAATGGTCTCGTATAAGTCATGCGCTAACTATAGCTAACCCATCACTGAGACGTCTTTGTTTGTCTGCCATTCATTAGCCGTGTCGCATGTGACATCGGTAAAGTCCATTCTTCGAGAGAACGTTGAACCGACGCGATTGTAGTTTTCACGCGTCTCTTTTATGTGTTCCTCTTGCAACGTGTTCTACGGGTTGTGTGGTCGGGTTTTTTTCATTACTGAATGCTGTATTACCATCGCTAGCTCGGGCTCTAGTCGCCTCTTGGTCACTTACCATGTACTTACATTTGCATTCTTTACAATCACATTCTCACATCAAAATCAATATACGTACATAATATGACGAACTTTACGTAAACTCGTTCATCAAAATTAATTCGTTGGTTGCTTTACTATTTATTTACGCATATATCACAACTGAGCGTCTTGTATATGATTACAGTTACGATAAGATAAGATAAACGAAAATGTGAAACGTATGCAGTGTTTATTCAGAAGGTATGAGAACCGCACGTGACATTGGTCGGTTGTGATTAAATCATGTCTAATACATTTATTAACGTCGATGATGCGTAGACTTAATACACGACTTCGATAAAAACATGATAACTGTCAGCGATATATGTATACTAACAGTGCTAAGTAAAGGTGATAATGTTCAGTGTTTAAAAGCGAAATCCACGTGGTGACTCAACATAACCAGATGTGGGGATAAAAAGTGCAGTATTGTGACGTGTCCACGTGTTCTATATAATTGTGGTTGACATAAAAATAGTGTCTATACCAGTGAATTGTGTCGGGAAATGTTTGATGATGAGTACGGAGAGACGCCTTTCTCGGAGTTTCCACTCCTGCTTGAAGGGCTCCTCGACGGAGGAGGCCGCCGATGACGAGGACAGCTGCTACCACTCGCTGGGTGGCAGGCATACCTTCAACAGGCAACCGCCCGTGTACGTCGAAGATCTGACCAGCATTACGTTGGCGGACTTCGAAACTACACAGGATGAAGATATTGATGGTAAGCTTGATTGTATGTTCGTCCTGTGTTTGATGTTCATCTTGATTCTGTTATTATTGACAATGAATAGCATCGTTTATGTTGTTGTGTGTCTGGTCACGTTTACTGTTAGCGCATTTGATACATGGAATAGCACAAAACATTCAGCCATGTACGTTTAAGTTTGTATGTTTTTATAACAGTACCATTTTAATGTACTACTCCATTATTTAAAGTGGAACTACCACTATAAAAGTGTAAAATATAATTCTCAAACATTTAAATAATGTATTAGTGTGTTTACATTCGTATATTTTTGCTTTTTGAACGGTTTATCCTGTATAGCTGATGATTAATTTAAATTCAAATATTCAAAATACGTCTGGCCGTAGCAAATGTAAATCCGTCTCTGACTAAGTGGAAATAGACAACACGTATGAATTCTCAGACAGTACAGTAAGAAAAGTATTGTGGCAAGGCTCATTACGAGTTGAGAGTTAAGACGCGATCACATAACTGTCTGCGGCTCTGCCTGCACTCGGCGCGGCGGCCGTCGCCGGCGCACGTAAATATTACAGCTATTATGAGTAACGTTGTATGCATTGCGTTCTATAACTGTTCTATTATATTCTATATTTCTCTTACTACTTCCTGGGCTAGGGAGCGTAGCGTAGGACGCCCTTCAGCTATGTGGAGTGACGATATACGCAAAGTGGCTGGCAGTGGTTGGATGCGAAGGGCTGAAGATCGAGCTCAGTGGCGTGCCATTGGTGAGGCCTATGTCCAGCAGTGGACGGGACTAGGCTGATAATGAATTACTTTCTGGCCTTGATTTTGTACTGTAAAATTATATGAGGTATATTAATTAAAAGGTTCTCATAAAAGTTTTCGAGAATGTTTCAGAAACTTGAACTAAATCTATCACAATGGACAATGTTCTAGTAATGTTAATGAAATTTGTTAAGTATGAAAACGTTGCTGAAAACGAAGTTGCGTCTATTTGGAAAAAAACGTCCAGAAATTTAAAATATTACCCAGTAAACCGTCGACGGTGTTCAACAACTGTTATTTAACAAACCGAAGAATAATATCGTGTCCTTAAAAATTCGTAAACGCTTATGGAACATTTCTACTTCCGCTCAAAGTATCATTAGTTTATTCTAACTTGAAATTCCCATTTGTGCCCAGGGTATGGCAATGGGCTCACTCCATATCCCATTCCATGGTGGTAACATAACTGTGAACAGTGGAAATGTAATACAATACGCTGCCTACCCCTTCGGATAAAAACAGATGCAAAGTTATGTTCTATTAGCACTCATCCATCTAAGGGTAGATCGCCACTAGCGTTGATAGCTCTCACAAATTGCTTGCCATTTGCAATCGCCTTTCTCGAAAAAATTCAATTTACAAGCATAATCTGATACGATCTTGACATTGATCGAGAACTCTACGTACACGTGTATGGTTACATGAGTCATGTGTCGAGATCACCGGACATATAATACATAATACATAATACCTCTTAGGCCGATTTCGTAGAATATTAAAACGACTGCCAGTGTCCAAATGACGTGCCACAGGAAGTGTGCATCGTTCGACTCTTTCATATCTGTGTCATCATGCGAAATCTGATTTAGCACAACGATCTATGTTATGTATTGGTAGATATCAATTTTATGTAGATTCCAAAGTTATCTTGAGATTGATCTCAGGGGTTACGTTAGTCACTTTGTAGTTCGACAATGTTTACATTAATGTTCAGTGTTTTGAGTTGTTTCTTTGACGGTAGCATAGATATTACAAATTCGTTTTTAAAGAATCTTGGAGTGTACAAGGAATTAAATCGTATGTGACATTTTGTTTGATGTCAGCTTGTATCTGTTCGAAAAACTATATAGAAGTCAGGCTGCGGAGATATGGAGTGACCTGCTTACTAGTTTCCAACATCCATATCGTGCAAAGGTATTTATTACAATTCATACACCTACCCAAATATGTAAGTATACATATTTCTATACCATGGGACTCAGACCTACCTTTTGCTTGGACATCTATAACTTACCGGAAGAAAAAAAACCGGTGAAGTTTCTAATTTGCATTCGTTGCGCATCACTGAGATTGAGGAAGGTTAAGGATTCATCCAACTCACCAGGAACGATCTACCGATGCCGCGTCTCGTCTAAGTACCTGCGAGCCCTTTAAAGGTAGTCGACATCGTTCTGGTTATCACTGATTATTCCCGTCACGTCCGTGCGTTGAATGTAAAAAAGCTCTCTGTTTACGCTTAGATCACGTTTGAAGTTAATGATTCCGTGCGTGTCCCGCGCACCTGTGTTCCCTATACACTCCGCGGTGGAGCCTACGAGCAGTCGCGATCACATCCGCTTCCCGTGTTCCTATCTTTCTCGAACAACCCTTTTCGGGACACACCGACTTCCGTTTGCGCCTTTGAAGCGATAATACAAATAAACGCCAAATTTAACTAACTAATTTGTTAAAAGCATTTGGAATTTCACTCGCCTTGTTTATGTTCGCGGTTCATATTTCGTATGCTAAGTTTGCCTGTTGGAGTATTTAATTGTATATACATTTAAATAAAATTCTATTGTACAGTCAAATAAAATATTGTAAATTCAATTAAGGAAGTTGTTATATATGCCTCGTCATCGCATGTGAATCAGACTTAATTAACAAGAATATTGGTTCTAACACGCAATAGGAATAGTACGATTACAATTAGTACAAAATTAAACAATACAATTATTTGGTTATAGATATATGCACATAATGAATTGTCAGTAGTAAAGCATATTGCGTTTATTATTATTAATTAATTTAAATACATCCTTAGCGATTATAAAAAAATTTATGTAGTTTAAGGTACAGTTGAACACTCATATACTTAGAACTCGTTTAATGAACATGAACCAGAGATATGAGGCTCCTGCCTTTCATCGACTTTCCGAAGATGTGAGCGACTAGGTTAATCCCAGGGGCAAAATCTCTGTACTCTTTTTAAAAGTTATTCATAACAACTATGTGTATGAAAAATCAAATGTACAGCGCGACGCCGAAGTTACATGTAACGTTTTAAACGTATAAATACGTTGAGATATTTAAACATTACCATAATAGGTAATTAGGTATGCGCTCCGAGCCTCCACGTTTTTGTTCCTGGCGCATAACTTGTTCTTTTGTGTGTTCTCGTTGCGTCTGGATAATTATTACCATCCGCCTACGGTGGCGCTGACGTCGATATTGTCAATCTGGTGAATTATCTCTGGTATGCTATCTTACTAGTTGCGGGGCTGGTTTTTGTATGCAGCATCCATTATGAACGGAAGCCCCTTGGACAGGGTTTCCAGAATTCCGAGCTCAAAACCGGACGTCGCGTCGATGTTGATAATAAGTATGGAGCTTATATTTACATACTTTTTTCTGCATTGGCTGTGGCTACGGGGCTCCTCTTGAAACTTAATCTGAAAATTTGTCCAATAACAATATTATTTACCGATGCCTGTATCGGAAGTATTAATACGCCATAAAGAGTTTTTATGAGTTTCATTATAAATTATTTAAATAACACGATTAAGATATGTTTATTAGCACAATATAATACTTATGATACTTTTAATCACTTCCGATCCGTTTGCAATGACGTGACTATTGCGTTAAAACTAGGTGTGTTTTTTTAAAGAAATAATAAAAAGTTCTTTCCCAGCTGACAAGGCAATCGCAGTCATGTGCTGTTTAATTTGTTAATGGGTGGCAAGAAGCGGTGATATGCCAGCTCATTCATCTTTTTGCTTTGCTTTATAAATATCATCAGCTTATCTTAGTCCACGGCTGTACTTAGACCTTCCCTAATTAACACCACCGCGCCCTATCCCTCGCCTTGATGCATCCAGTTTCCGTCTATAGCCCTTCGCAGATCGTCATTCCACGTTGCCGAAGGGCGTTTTCTTACTTGTGCATATAAAATCCAAGCTGGCCTTACATTGCATTAGTCCTAGTTGTTATTATTGTGAATTTATATGTATTTAATTCATTATTATTATTTAAAAAATCATAGTGTCTGTTTTAAAGAATATTACGCTCACGGAACACTGCAAGGCTTGACATATGTATGTAGGTAGTTGAAGTTTTAATACAAAAGGAGTGCAGATGTCTATAAATGTTTTGTGGTAGAGATGCAATTAATTAAACAAAATGAAACTATTATTGTTAGATCGAGATTTAGAGTTGTAAACTACTTACATGACATGAAACCGCTAAAACATTGAAACATTAAATTTAATGAATTGCCGCTGTGGAATTTCGACCACTGGTGAACAACTTGTTGATGATAAATATAGGATTATCCTCGTGCAAGTATCACACGTGGCAACCATTTTCGTGAGTCGCGGTATGTTCGTGAAGTCGAGCTACCTACACGACCGCTCTATTATACTACCGTTCCATTGTCGAGCGCTTGAATGGAGCTTCGAGGGCCCGGAACCATTGCACGTGGTAAATTTTTTACACAAATAAGCTTTACGCCTCGTTCGCTCTCTCATGATCGCACCTTTTTTCATATACCTACTTACTCGTACTATGGTCCTAATCGTGTCTTCATACATATTAAAGTTTTCCTAATTCAACCGCAATTTTTTTTTTAACCTAATCTTGTTCGCATCTAAATAAAAATGGCACGAACTGAGTAGTGGCGTTTTCCTTAAGTCGATTTATTTATGTCAGTCCTAATTTGACTGTCGTGTAACTTCATCGCAATGAATAAAACTTGTCTTCAATTAAGTAACATATTGTCATAATTAGAGAGTTCGTTTCGCTTTGCGGCGTACACTCAGACAGCATGAGGTCATTCCTGACCTCATCAGAATATCGCAATTACAGCGGCTCCTTACAACGTTATGGCGTTTATTAGCCTAACGTATGTAGTGTAGAGTACGTTGGGGCAATAAACAGTGAACGTGTGCAAAACTCTACTTTATGCATTCACAAGTTTAAATGATATATTTTGTTATATCGTATTATATTAAATGTAACCGACCGCGGATAGCCTCAAACTGTCCCGTACATTGCTCTCTTCACTTGGGACTTCTATTTATATCAGTATTACGGACACGCTGTTGGCAATAACTCCGGACGTACAAGCAAGTTGTCGCGAGTATTTAGTCATTCATAAAATATTAAGATTAATTACAAAATTATTAAAACGAAGGCACTACACTCATCTGCCTATTCTGTAGAAATACAGGCGTGATGTTGCTTCTGTTAATATGGAAGGTTCGTCAATTGATATAGCCAACTGTGCCGTTATTATCACATGTGAAATATATTATATCGTGTAATGGAACCGATAGTTTGCATGTAAATTGCGTTCAAAAACTACGTACCATGTAAACTGTGATCGTTGTCGCGACATTGTCACACTGTGGATACTTTTATCGCCGCGAAAATATATGTATACATATGGCTTTGTACATGTTACTAAAGTTATGTTTAATATTTTTACGTAAAAACATAAAAATATA
>DWME01002977.1:0-19440 GCA_018244795.1 Parelbella ahira ahira | reverse complement strand
GCAGACTACGGCCTTACCCCTCTCAATATGAGAGGAGACCCATATTCCAACAGTGGAATGACAAATGGGTCGATTATAAAAGCGGGTAGTCCAAATCGTCAACGACTAATAACGACTTCCGACTTCTAGCGGATCTACAATCGTGGCGGTTTTCCACAGTGCGGATTCCACGCTCATTTTTCACGCTATGTGTCTGTCGAATGAGCTTATAACTGCGCATTGTCCGGAGCACGACAACATGGAGTTCTTCAACAAAAGCGCAAAAATAACTCTACTTAAAGGCTGGCAGAGCAATAGCCATTGCTAGAGTAGCCACTCCTCGGAGGTTGCAGGTCTATAAACGACGGTGAACACGTACAATCAGGGGGCCAGTCTGCCAGTTTGCTATGCTAGTTATAAAACATGCCATTTGAATGTGTTGAAATACCCCATAGGGCTCCTATTGTGTTTAATTAGGTACTATTTCGTAAATAAAGCAACAGAAAAATATTGCTGGATAATACAATATATGTACTCGTATGTATGTACATACTCAGTTATCCATCAATAAATATGTTTTATCCAGCCGTTCTGAGTTATACGTCTCACACAAGCTAGCGTCTTTGATCAATGATCGAGTGAGTAGCTCGATTGAAATAAGATTTAAGCGGGCTCAGGCCTCGCGTCGCGAGACGTGTAGTTCTGAGAATTCGTTGTCATGTACGTATGCCTCAAGAGCGCTTGTTAGTGACACATTTTGTATTAGGTGAATGTCATAAACTGAGAACCGAAATATACTCCGTTTAAACGTATTTTACTTATTTATATTGAAAGACGAAATATATGGAGTATGAATAACAAATATTTATACATTGATACCGGCATCGCTCCACGTGATCACAATTGGCGGGCATGAAAAAATTACGTAAGTATGTTACACTGATATAATAACACTTTATGTACATACATTTTTCAATTAGCCTTTTTGACAAAATCAAGCACGAACCTACGTAAGTATTTACATATTATATTATAATAATGGTAACTGGCTGATGGTATATGAAGAGAGTGATGAACGTAGAAGAAATACTTTAAATCTGGAAGCACAGAGATATCTGATACTCGGTGCTCACTATCCATCCCGTAACGGACCTGGCATGATAATACAATATTGAATTATGATGTAAGCTTTGTTGTAATTTACTCATAAAATAATATCTTGCTCTTCGAACTAAGACACGTTTGGTTAAAGTCGCAAGGCCAGGGATGCCTTACAGATAAGTCACACACAACTCTTCCAATTTCTTACCCCTAACAAATATCCATTAACGTATATATTATTTTCAGTATTAGTACTATGACTGAATAACAACTATGTTGTTACTTCATAAAACATCTTTTCTAATTCAAAATGTATAATATACACTATAACGTAAAATTCTTATACGAATATATTCCATATAAATTAACTCACAGCTGTAGTTAAGATCCTTTAGAGTACTACGTGAAAAATGGTGAGTTATTTTTATGAGAATACTACAGAAAAAATATCTAACTTCAATGTAAATAACATATTCTAGTGTTTCAAGTGAACATTTATCTAAAATAAAAGCACCAGTAGAGGGAACATTATTTATTTTTAAAATTAAATAAGTCACACATTTGGACTTAGCAAGTGTATTGTGTTCTATATCAAGGTAATGCAACAGAATTTTGAAATTTTAATCTATGCAATATAATATTAAAGTTATGAATTACATGCACATACGTGGAAGATTTCTCTAATTTTTTTCATTGTCTACGTGCAAAATATTACCAGTACGTCAAAATATGTTTGTAGCGACACTAAAAGTGGTATACGATTAATTAGGGACTGAACGAGGGATTTTTTTCAAATTACAACGAAGGCTTTAAATTATAAATTGTTCAAAATATTTTTTTCAAATATTTTTGACTACATGTTGGCGAAAATCTTATCGTGCAAGATTAACATTTATTATTAATTGTCTGTAAGTATTCATGTGCATCTCTGTTTAGGAATTTGCCGGCGCACGACTTCACGCTTCGTTAGATGACTGGGAGACGACGATACAAGCGAGAGCTTCAGACGACCTTCAACAAACTTTTAAGGCTTTCATTTGGCGAATTACTAAAATATTCAACTTACACCTTTCACTCTTCTATTTTACCGAGTTTCCAAGCAATTTACTTAACACCTACTTACAACTTAATAAATTTGAAGGCTTTATCTTTTAATACATCATAATAAATTTTAAACGTAAGCCAGTGTAAAGTTTGAGTTCGGAACTTTGTATAGGGATTTGAATTTTTATTCGAGACATCTGCTCACCGAACATGCCAATTGCTTTTAGTAACACAAAATAGAATTACATTAAAATGTATTTCGTAATCGTGACAATGACGAATTAAATTTTGCACTTAAGCCAGTGTAAAGTTTGAGTTCGCGACTTTGTATAGGAATTCGAATTTTTGCTGCTCACCAAGCATACTGTTTTGAAACATATTTAGTAAAACAAAAAAAGAAATAGATTAAAGAATATATATTTACAGATAACATTCTTAGCACACTGAGTATGATATTAATAAAAGTGACTAGCAAACTTAGAAAGTAAATTGAAATGAAATTAATAACTACATTTGGTCTGTAATCAAAATTTGATTTACATTTTAATTAAGCTTTACCTTGAACTCCCAAGTATGCTAAAACCTAAGCACTTATATACTCGCGTTACATAAACAGTAGCTGGAAAATTATACATAGAACAATACTTTCATTAAATGTACACAAGAATATTGTTTTATACGTCAGTGATTCGTTAAATTTGATATTTGCCGTAATCAAAAGCTTCGAATACATTGACAAATGAAAATACAAATTCAGCGGTCCGTAAGTTTCATCTTTTGTTACAAAGTCGGCAGTCGGCACAATACGTATAACGAAAATAATTACGGTGTAGAATGTCTAAAATGGCGCTCAGCTCAAACCCCAAATGACGATTTCCGTTGCCTATTATTCATGGTATTATTGTTTCATTATTATTTCTATTATTAATATTACATTGATATACTTATTATACTATGATAATTACTATGTTGATTCATATATTTATTATGTTTTATTGTTTATGTCTTCTTGGGACAGACCACTAATCGGGTGAAGTATAATTGGATTTTTCGAACCTCCAATTTCCATTAGTAGCACGGAGTAATTGCCCGTTGTATGAAAATAAACACAGCCACTACCCCATGGCGGGATTTATAACATAACTCCAACACTGCTGCTGAGTCGGAGAAATACACGCCGAAGTGATATTACCTTTTTGAGCGATAAATTATTTATTAATTATTAAATTGATTGAAATTAATGATAAATTATTACATTCATTTAATTATCAGGCACTGGAAATTGTTACAAATTGCGTGCCAATCTCAATAGGTTTACGGCGACACATATTAGTCAGCTTACACCTTACGGCTTCACTTATATAGAACTGGTAGCTACGTCGGTTAGACTCGTTAGTATGTAACTACGACCTTCTATTTGTGTAGAACAACTGAGTCAGCGTTTCATGTTGACATAAAGCAACGTTCACAGTCTGGCTAGTTTGCACACGGATACGTTCTTGATTTAATTATCATAATTGCTTGCGCCCCGCGCTGACCGGAAACTCGAAGCGAACGATGTGACTTTTATGAACGAAAATGCAATTCCGAAAAGCATTTTAAATAAAAAAAGCTGGGAAAGCTCTTATTCCTTGAAATATTTCTTTTAAAAGAAAAATGTTGTGCTTTAACTGTCACAACTATTTGTCTTAGCGTTAGGATTACGGATTTCCGCCGCCTGTGAACCCTATAAACTTCGTTTGCGTTTTCTGTTTTCATGAAAAATATTTATAGATGCTCGCTTATAAAAAGTATTTTTCTTCTAGAGCGCCTCGTGTAGTCTCTTCTTCTAAAGACGCAAGTCTTAATTGTTGAACATACTTTTTTTAAGTGCCTCACTCATACTCAACCTACACTACATTTCATGTAAGATTGATAGACTACAGAAACCACTATCCATGAATAAATCTTAGAAATTCCATGGCTAATTTGAACAACCACCAGGACGACAAACAAACATGACTGAGATCCTTAACAATGCTAAAGCAATTTGTGTAGAATCCGTTTACCGTAGAACTGGTACTGAACCTCACATTGATTTCGTTGCCCGCT
Organism: Parelbella ahira ahira; assembly: GCA_018244795.1. Lineage (NCBI taxonomy): Eukaryota > Metazoa > Arthropoda > Insecta > Lepidoptera > Hesperiidae > Parelbella > Parelbella ahira. The sequence goes on along the minus strand of DWME01002977.1, from coordinate 15,225 downwards.
TCAACTTGGTGACCATTAAAACAATTCATTCCTCTTTACTCTGTGGTGGACTTTTTCTATCAATAGTTTTAGCTGTATTTCAAATACTACTTAATTCAACGCACTATCAACGGTCGCCAGTTCGCGATAACGAAAATTTTAGTTTATGATTTCATTTTCTACCTAAAAATTTATGTACGGGTATAATAGCGCATATTTAAATTTAGCTTATAAAACTCTGTCTCCTTAAGGTTTTCACACATAAATAGGCAAATATCATATTCCTAATATACATACATAGAAATCGTCACTTGCGAGTTGTGATATTAAATGAAAGTGATTTATAATAAACGGTTGGTCAAGGTGTCCAATCGGATACTCGCTCAGGTAGTTGCCCGAACGAGCATCCGATTTGACACCTTCTGTCATAGAGAGTATGTTACGTCACATTTACTCTATGTCAATATGTGTTTCGAATTTAACATTTTAGCCAAGTGGAAGAATGTCCTTGTTTCTTAAGATTCAGAGAGACGCAAAGAATATTATTAAAACTATTTAAATATATGATGATGATGCGTAGGTATACCTACACTGAAACTATCGAACGATCATTTCGTGAGTTTTAATCGAATATTAATTTTTAATTATTACATAGGTTATATTATGTAATTATACGTTTCAGGTTTGCCTCATTTACAAGCGCACATTGTGACAATATAAAGAATTTAACTCACCGTCCAATTAACATTTTTCTTTCCATTGTCACATCAAAGTTTTATGCCAGTATTATCTATATTTTTCAAATATAGTATAGCTGTTTATTCCAAAATTATCATTACGATTTTACAGCAGTGTGTACGCGGTTCTTTTGTAGTTACTGATGTTCAATAAAGTAAGGCTGAATGTTAATACTTTATATGACTATGTAAAATGTCTGTACGATATAAGTTTGACTAGTAAAGCCTGTTTGCTAATAACTTTGTCGGCTGAAATTTCAATGCTTTGATATTACTGACAATATTTCTTTTGAATGGTAATTCTCCTCTCTTCTCAGCTGTAACAACTGGTCAGTCTCTGTTTTTTGTAACTATTGTAGACATTTGTAGATAGCCTTATAGAATTATGTTGTATTAGACTTTGAAATCGTACTACCGATATCAAAGGAATTGAAATCAGTTCTCGTATCTTGTATTCTATCGCTGGAGGCCAACTGTCCGGAGCGAACAATGGAAAACGGCGAAAAAGGGAAAAAGGTCTAAAAGGCCGACTCTCAAGTTACATCAATGGTAAATAAGCAACTAAGCATCAAGTGATTGCCTTCAGGCAATACATTTGGGAAATTGTATTTTAGGATAAAAATAATAATACATATATAGGAATAACAACAATATTAATAAATACATCTAAAATGTTTTCGTTTCATGAGCCAATTGATGTCTACTTCGCTTATTATCATAATGAAGGACGTACCCACTATAACCGTGCGACATTCGCGAGTGAAATAATAAAGAAAAACGACAAGATATCTTCTCCGACCGCAATAAATGCTGACAGAGCAGCATACGAGGACTAGCATTCGTTACTCTACCTGGGAAGCAATCTCTGCCCCAGTTAATAAATCGGATTCGCCCCTTAACAACGTTACACTGATTGAAAGCTTTCCCTCGCGTCGTACCTACTAGAAATGCAATTACGACGACATACGAGTGTGCATCTAGCAGATTCTAGGAGATAACCAATTTTATACAGTAGAAGAACGGTAAATGACCAAATTATTCTTGAATGATTCATTTTTTCTCTTACGTGATGACGTGACAATACGTGACGTGTTTTGCACTGTTATTACACAAATGATTTTTCATAGGAACAAGGTAACCGATATCTTTCAATTTACATAATATAATTAGCAAGAGCCTTCACTTTCATCGCGCATGAGCACCACGCACAAATTTTTACCGTTAAGTAGAGAGCAATTTGCAGAGAGTAGTTTAAGTCAGAATACAAGTGCGATGCGGATAGCACTCAGTTATTTATTTAAGTATATAGACAAGTCTCGAAGGGAGGCTCGGTTAAGTGGACAATAATCGACAACAGTTGTATGATATACTTTTGTATTCGTTTCTCTGAGAAAATCAAGTTATTAAAACTATAGAGTTTCGGTCAAAACTTTTAGGGGCTTTAATGTGCGTAGATTTCAAAGTTATTGTTTAAGGAAGCGTTGCAAACATACACATATTGGCGCTAATAGAGCATCTGTCAATATTGGAATGTTAAAAGTTATTTTTTTAAGTCAGAGGATGAAATAAATAAAATACAAGTACGTCTTCTATTGAAAGTTGCCATTTGAGAGGAGTGTACTAAAGAAGACTGAATTTATCACACGCGTATAAAAATGTACTAATCCCTGAAATACTGGGAGTGTGAATTGATTAAATTATATATTACAACACGCCTGTGTTTCCCCGAAGGGATAGTCGCGTAGTAATCCCACGCTTCACGTGTTATGTGGTATTTTGTCTGGAAGTGAGTTTATTGCCATACAACGGGAATAGATTCAAACTCCTAAGTAAACCAGTTAGAAAACAGCAAAAATACCAGATCCGAGGATCGAACACAGGAGTCGAGTCGAATTTGCAATCACTAGATCAACGTGGCAGTCAATTAAATCCATCAATCTCCATAAATGAAAAGTACCAGTGCTAGCTGACATTATTTGGTTAGAAACCCCAAGCCGTGATATAGAGTGACAGCTAAACTATTGTCGATTGGAAGAAACTTCGCCCTTAAGGGGTCACTGGCACCTTCCCGTGATAAATGCGAAGTGACGCATCGCCGCGCGGCCGCCAGTCCGGCGGTGCTGTCCCGCAAAACACACTCCAATATAACTAACTGAGCGACGCTCGTCTAGACAATTATATTCGGCATTTAGTATTAGATTTGCAGAAACAAACGGTACTGTAATACGACATCTATTTGCTATTGTGAATAGAACGATAAGAGTAATGTTATGTTCATTTCATGTAAGGCAAGTTGTTGATTTACATGAAGGGCAATATGTCTGACATTATAACAATATTCTTATTAATCTGCAATAAAAAAATGGAAGGCGTATTACAGTACGGGCTTGTGTCTAGAAATCAAATAAAAAACCTATTATAATTGTGTATCGCCTGTTATAATATTTTATATTTTCAGAAATATCGTTCCTTATATAAACCAATAACTGTCCTTTCCTAAGTTTTGTTTATATGTACTATTGTATATACGCCGCTACGGATTTTAATAACGTTACGATAATATTATTAACTTAATAGCTATTAAATAAACGAATTAATGTAATGAATTACGAAACATTAGTTAATAACACATTTATATTAACAAAACAAAATTGATTTGATTGATTTAAATTTAACATAATACATTTAAAAATTACGACTAAATCATATTACTGTTTACAACTTATAATAATAAGTAACAATGAGCGAAATGAATCCTAGTTACACTAAGATCTTCTATTTGGAACACAGATAAAGCTCGGCACAGAATGACGGGGCAGGATTGAAGGGGAAGGTAGATTCGCAGCGCGCTGGTAACGACGTGCGAAATGTCTGTGTTCTGGCACAATGTGACGGTTGTTTCACAAAGCATCAGAAGCATGACCCAATTCCTCCGTTTCATTCCAACATCAAACAACGGGACGTACGGCGAAGTTTCGTCCTTACATTGTGCAGAAGTGCCTTTTGTCTCAGCACAGGTACCCGCTCTCCTAATTCGAACCGCCGCGAGGTGAAATTCTTAGCCCGTCTTTGTTTGCTGTAGCTCGCGATAATAAATTGTACAAATTGTACCGCTTGTACAATTTATAGTAATTGTACAAGCTGTCGCGATTGTGTTTAGTTGTTTCGTATTTATATTTTATAGCTTCGGAATATTCATAATTATTTAACACGTTCAGAAATAGGGAGCGTTAAAACTTATTAATTTCAAGTTTACGAACAAATGAACAAATTAACTTCTGTACTGAGCGCTGCGAATTACTCACAAACTGACTGTAAACTTTAATGAAGCAACCGAGTATGTACTAGATAACCAACGTGAGATCTCTTGTAAGTTCTATTTGTATGTAATGAGTTGTTTTTTTATATAATTTGCAGCTGAATGGGCAGACTGTAGTTTTATTTTAGTTTCTGACTTACGCCCGTATTAAGTCAGGCAATATATTTTATTCCAATTTGTTAAAGTGTATTCTCCAATGCTATCACGATAAAGTTGTAGATGTAATACTAAATAACTGTCACTACTTTCATCAACTGTATTAAAATCTTTGTTTCCTCGTAATATCACGCCTGTATTGCCCGAAGGGCAGGTAGTACACTCCCACGTTTCACCAGTTATGTTTACTAATACTACACTACTAGAAATTCTAAATCATAAAAAATCCAATAGTACCCGACGCGGTCTTTGAACCCAGGACCTCCCGATCGGCAGTCACGCTTGCAATCACTCGACCAACGAGGCAGTAATTCCTCTCGATTTGAACTAAAATTAAGAAGTATTTAGCATATCAGTTATTGAACCTTATACGAAGATTATTTTGATAAGCCTGTAGAAAATAATATTAAAGCGCCTAGTAACTCCGAGAGACCTATTAAGTACCTAATCGAACTTTCAAAAAAGTGTGCTTTCATACCTCTGTTCTATATACATATATAGGTATGTAAAGGCAAATTTAATACCGAAATGTTACCATTAAACATACATATGTATATTTGTACATAATTACAATGTATCGGCTTCTCGTATAAGCAAATTAAATTTTCTAAGACATATCATAGTTAGACCCTATCAAAAAAAACCTACTACAATATGGTAATTCAATATAAACTTACAAGTTTTAAGGAATAACGATTTTTATAAGCACCACGTGATGTGTGTTTTCTTTCTGTAGATAACTGGCGAGTGCCTACAAAATAGTGAAACGGCTAACATTGGTTACAAATATGTATATTTTGTAAGGAATGTATATATATGCATCCGATTTATTTGATGTGTATTAACAGTTGTTTTATTATGCGTTTGTTCTAACACCTTAGAAGTGTTCTTATTTTATCTCGTTTTATGCGGAAATCGTCGCTTTGACCGCAATACGAGATCAGAGGCCGGCGGCGGCTATTGAGCGCCGCGGCGCGGCGACGCGCCCGGCCGCCAATACGTTATTTAATAGCGTTCACGGCGCACTCCGCACACAATAAACCAGCCTCGGAAAATACTTTTATTGCGTGACAAACCTCTCACTCGTCGCCAGATTTAGCAAAGCGACGTTCTAAGCGTACATATTTCATAAAATTTATTTCAAAATTCAACAATATAACGTCCCTGTGTGTGAACGTTTTTATTTTGAATAGTAGATATGTCGTGTTAGACTAAAATTGTGAATTGTTCCCACGAAGTGTGTAAAGGAGTTAGTTGTTATCTGGGTACACTTGGAAACGCTTTGTTCGTTCTGTGATAAAATTTTAAGGGCGACGCTCATTTGCAAGGTGTGTTTGAATACCTTTGAATACGTGGGCGAATACGTAAACACACGAGGGTAACGATTGTCTTTGAAAATAACTTCATTTGACACTCAATGGAAAATTTGAATTACATTAAAATGTAGCTTCATACAGAAACGTTAATTATCTGCTTCAGAAATGATTTTGCTAAGAGTGAGTTGCCATATAAAATGCTGGGAGATTTATACCTACACTTCTATATGAGCACGTATGTAGATATCTATATATCAGTAAAGTCAAGAAAGGTTATGTTCACGATTTGATATATTTCTGCTAAATCATAAAACTTCCCACGAGAAAGTTACCACAGGTAATTTATCTTGTATTAGTCTGTACGTTTAGATAAAAAGACACCACGTTAAACGAAAAGAGAATGGACGTCTGCGTACCAATCGTCCAACAAATATAAAAAATGTAGTACAAAAGGAGTCTTCAAATGAAATTTGCTTTTGAATTTCACAATTCCAATCATTTCAGTTACGGCGCCCTAGTCTCTGCTATATTATAGTACAACGTTAACTGAGTTACGTAAATGTGTGCTGTTGCGGTGTATACGATGATTGCAATTATTAAAAATGGCGTCGGCAACAGCGCGGCGGGCGCTAAACGGTTCCGCTGCTGACGTTACCGACACGTTAGCGCACGTTCGATGCATTAAATTCATTAACGCACGTGCCATTTTGACTTTAACAATATCACGGGAAATATTCCCGTGCTGGTGAAAATCAGAAGTAGCTTTTAAATCTGAAATAACGTACCATCATACGGTTCATAAAAAGATGCTCAAATTTATATGATGTAACTCAATATTTGAAATAATTTTAAAATTTCATTCAAAGACGTGAGTCTTGACATAATCTATTATTAATCGATTATTTATTTTTTTGTTATATCTACTATCTTAAAGACGTTTTCAAAACAATGTACTGATCGTAACGCAACGGAAAAATACTACTAATGATTTCCATGTCAGCACGACAACACATAACATTGAAACTGAAACGACATAAGTGAATCACCGCGGAAAGGTACACGGGAGAACCACAAGGGACAGTCGCGAGAAACGCAATAAGATCTGATAATATCTACTTATTTACGACAAAGAAAAAGTCGACCTTGCCATATTCGAAACCTCAAAAGTCTGACGCAGTAATTTAATCAGTTTGAGATGAGACAACGCGCTTGTTATAAAGTATCTCTCTGAGAGCTGGCTGTACTCATTAACCACGAATGACGCACCACACTCCAGCTGGGTCGCATCGATTGTTCTAGAAGCCTATATTATAGCGTCAACTGATTAAAAACTGTGCCGTTTCACAACGCGACATACCGGCGTACAACTATCAATAACTCAATGGGTTGGTTACAACGAAATCATTACCGAAATATGCAGATTTAGTGCATATGTGCATCAGAATCAGTTACATACTAGTGGCAGCCTAAATTCAGCCTCTCATTCCGGTGGCATAGGCTAAAGGCCTGCCGCAAATCTCTTTACAAAATATGCGTTTTTATATTAAAAGTCACTTGCCTTAACGGTCAAGAAAAACATCGCCAAGAAACCAGCACACCCTAGATTTAAAAAAAGAAACGTTTTCTAAGGCATGTGAAGTCTACCAACCAACACTTGGCCAGCGTGGCCATAGTCTTAGCTTTCTCGATCTGAAAGGAGACCCGTATTCAGTAGTGGACCGGTTAATGGGTCAAAAGAAAATACATTTATTTGTAAATGTAAAAATAACGTAACGTTATGCATGTAATATCAGAAGGCATAGGCAGATGCGTGTGGTACACTCCCACGTTTCACCAGTTACGTTTACGTCCCATCATGGAATAGATAGTTAGCCTATTGCCATACGCCGGTCTCAGCTGATAATGTAAATGTGTTTTATAAATATCTGCTAACCAAGAAAAAATTATATCACAAATACAGCACAGAACCAATGAGTAGATTGTCGGTTCAATAATACTCATTTCCTCCAGCTACCGAAGCCAAAGGATCGTTCGCGTATCGCTGAACTATAATTTAATTTTCAATACTTACATCGAATTCCCTTACACAAAGCGATTGTTTGTTTCTTGAACAAGAATACAATAGTCTGTCTCTTATTTGCTGACGGGTAATAGATTGAGTTTTAGGTAATATAAGTCGCAATGTAGTAGACACTGGGACGTCTTTACGGTTGCCATTGTCTTGGTGAATAAATTTGAATTGCCAAATACAATTGACACCGAATATTGACGTTCTGATGGAACCGCTTTTAAGAGAAAGTCGTAAAAGAATTGAGTAACAAGTCGCAATATATTGTAATAGAAATTCAATGAAATCGGGAAAAAACTGTTCAGTGAATTTTACTATCATATAATCTAATCTGTTGTCTTATAAGCAAAAATATAATACCCGTGTGGAGTTAGTACGTATTATTGTCGTCGAAATTTTTCCAACTGAGTGCGCGAAGTAATAATGATTCATTTCCATCTTTCACATAATTATATGAAATTTATTTGTAAAAAAATTCCTGCTGCTTAATGTCATGTAATAATAGAAAGTTGGAAAGAACCGTCCAATCAAGAAATCAATAAATAACTTGAAAATTTTTAGAATTATATGTATAATTAAAATGTTAAATGTTATAATGAGTTAGTAAAAATAAATGTAAATTCAACTTGACAGAAACTAAAATAACGGAACATATTATTACACAATATATTTTTGTGTTACGAATGTTGATACAAAACAAAATCTACGGCTCAACATTTCTGTAACTATAATTTCAATAAGTTCAATAGCATTTTTGTATCTATAAATGGCCAACTGGAATCGATCACGGTTTTAATTTTTTCTAATTCATAATTGCCTTCTTTTCAATATGAAATAATTCCATACACATTTATTCGTTTAACTGGTCGCTCCACGAAAAATACGCAATATAACTTCTAACGGCGCAAAAAAAATACTAATGATACTAAAGAACATTTAATTATTTATTACCTACATTTTTCCTTACTTCATCAGACTTTCATTAAATGTAACGTAGTACAAGTTAAGAAACTAAAATTAATTGTTTACAAGACATACGAGAATTTCTAGTTAGCCAGATCGTCTGATCTCCGGACAAAGGAGTACCTATTTGATTTTTTGTGGAGACAGGTCATTACTTTACGACAGAGGAGTGTCTGTAACATCCAAGATCCAAGGACAGGTGTCCTTCACTCTTTTCCAATAGATTTATTGTTAAATCTCAGCACTTTTGTGGTATTATTTATACAATTCATGTGGATTGCTGGCCACATAAGGCTAAAATATTGCATTATTGGATTCTAAATAAGAAATACGAGTGTACTTGGCGATGTAGAAGTGATAAGTTAAAGTGAGTAGGTAATCTCTTAAATACGTTAAGGACAGAATGTTCCAGTGTCCATATACAATATAATACGTTCAATACAATAAGTTAGACGGTATTGCGAAGAAAGATAAACTGATTTGCAGTTCAATGAAAATATTTCTAAGTATACTAACTGTTGCTACTTTGTAATTGCTTTCCTCTATGTATAATATTAATTTATATCACCCTATTTGACAAATGGAGACTGACGTGTCGTTAATGACCCTGACTGCAGTATCCGGACCTTCATAACAAGTATTGATTTTAGATTATACACACACACACGCACACAAATTCCCGCACGCGCACGTGCGCAAGCACAAGCACACTCACACGCACACCAACTTACACACACGAACACACGCACAAAAACGCGCGCGCGCGCACCCACACGTGTAAACGCGTGTGCATGTGTGTATGTTTAGGAATTACGACATCATCATCAATCCTCTCATCATTACACGAGTTCATGGTTATAGTCTGCCGTGTTGGCCAAGTGCGGGTTAGCAGACTACGCACACCTTAGAGATATTTTTAATAACGTTTATTTTTAATAACAGCAATGAAATAAGTACAATAAGTATATAATCACACAGACATTTATAAAAAAATAGAGTGTAGTGCTAGTATATTTTCATTAGCTCGAGCAGTGAAGTGTTTCTACTATTTCCATCTAACTTGTTAGCAATTCCTTTTAGTCCGATATACTGGGGAGTAATGAAGATTGACCTGAACTGTATTAGAGGCCATCTAACTAGTTCACTGAGTCACTCACTGCTATTCTACAAATGGGAAATGAAATCCATTCCACAATAGATTTGATCGACTATTATGAATTCCATGATATGTATGGGAATATAACGAAATTTTATAAAATAATCATACAGACATCTTGGCATCCATATCTGTATATTTAGAGAGACTCATGTGAGATTGGAAAGGGGGAAGGGGTTGCACAAAATCTCACGAGGAGGGAGGGAGGTCAAAAAAACTCTAAATTCACCCTCACGCAATTAATGGACGCCCTTAAACTGTTCAATTCACGCGCTTGAGTCTAGAACATATTGCATCTAGCGAATAAAATATTTAACCTCAAAGAGAAAATATTTCTTACCTCAATAAGTATATGATAACGCATCTGCCTCAAAGCAATTATCAAATGTCATTAGCAGACCATCTAGAGATACCGCAAATGCCTATGTGCATCGGAATTTTTTTCATTTCTATATTCCCTATAGTGGAAGGAAGTAAAAGAATTTTCTTTAGGAATTTTTCAAACAAGCAGCAATGCACATTGGAACATGATGAATTTATCGGGGCTAGATATTTAGCTATTTGGCTTCGGAACTCCAAAACGAGTGTTTCCACCACTTTATTTAGTGCCTACATTAATTAGAATATAATAAAGTACGTATTCGGTAAGTTGCGGCCTAGGAATAGATTTAAAATAAAAACGTGTTATTAAATGTTCTGGAATTTTTGTCTATGCCAAAATAGTTTATAAAATCAAATTTTTAATTAAACATTGCCAAAACATTTTGTCTATCTACATAAATAATCTATAATACGTTTCATTCATTCATATTAAAACGATAGTGACAAGTTACCGTATATAATATTAGATACTTAAAACAAATTAAGACACGTATCATTTATCATCAGTCAACGAATATTCAATGCAACAGGTTGCAAACTATTGTATGTTCGAATATACGATCACAGAGTATACGAGTAGGTACGAGATACGAAATCAGAGTATACGAGTAACTGTAAACCACTGAATTAATTTCTCTTCTGACTCTCGACAATACGATATTACTTTAAAGAAGCAGTTCCGAGAAAAGGAGTGTCAACATCGAAGGCGTAGTTCATACACTCGTAAGAGCATTCCACGGTCAATAAAATCATAGACAAGTGAATGTTCGCTTGAAGTTTTGTACATTTACTCGGAAAACAGTTGTTCAGTCTATTGCGAACGCCGCGATGTAAGTTGACCCGCTCGCCGGACATTGAATCTAGTTCATTTATTTAAATATTTGCGCTAACTTCACACGTTTTATTACTTTCATGAAGTTAAATTAAAACACTTCAACCAATCTTTTTCAAAACAAGTGGCAAATGAAAATAGGGTCCAGAAATGCTACATGGACATTGTAATCCATATGCTGCGTACTTGATTTGTTTTATGCGTAGAGTAGCAATCACGGGAATTAATTCTGTCGTTGGACGTATCCGACCGATTTCAAACAGAACTGTACAGAACGAAATTGAACAGAGACTTGGTGTCTTTGTTAATAATGTAATTGTTACTGAAAATCGTAATCAGTCAGCATTAATTGCTGATAACACGGCAAGAATAAGATTATTCGTTCACATCCGTGATTCACAAATACTTTGACCCTCCTGCGAACTGAAATGGCCGCTTATGGTATATTCGTGGACCGGGAACCGCACTTGTTAGACAGATACTCATCTTGTTTAAACAATATTTTGCTTAATCGTATAACCCGCGTACAGCGATTTAACATCGCTATTTAACAACACTTGCTTCTTTGCACAATATAATAAACTAGCAAGAACATTTAAATAATAAAGTAACGTGTAGTTTAAGATATATGTACAACATACACGTTTGTATATGCATATATAAGTATAGGCATAAAAATTAGTTCATGTGGAGTACGCATTCATTCAATAAATTCATCAGCGTCATATATTTTTTTGTACGCAAGCAATCAACGAAAACCATTAATGGAATATTTGCTCTATAAATGGACAAATAAAAAAATTTACCGCTCCGCCAGTGTTTGGACAGAAACTAAGGAATGCGGTTGAATAAACTTTTTGCAATCAGCGCAATTGTGGCCAATGCAGTTCCGAATGTAATTAAACGCGTCGAATCGACCGCAGAGCGCGGGAAATCGACAAACTGATATCCACCGCTATTGAATTTATATTTCGAATCAAAACAGATCATAATAACAACCGTACATTCAGAGTATTTGACTTCGATAATAATTTAAATTCTCCGTAGCGTTCCGCGCCGAGGGTTTAATATTATTGTAGCATTTAGCAGCTTTATGTACCAACATTAATTAATAACTGCATTCAGTAACGCATGAACTGAACGTTGACTTTTCATCGGTTTAATTAACAAATTTCAATGGTTCGCCAACATCATTCTCGTATCTTCAAAGTATATTAATGTAGCTCCATTATGTAGCTCTGTACCTATCATAACATCCGACAGAAAACCAAAGTTATCGACATAGCCGGAAGGATCAACATGCTGAAGTGGCAGTGGGCTGGTCACATCTGTTGCAGAACTGATAGCCTTTGGAGTAGACGGGTCCTGAAGTGGAGACCGCGTCTTCGCAAACATAGCGTAGGACGCTCTCCAGCTAGGTGGAGGGACGATATACGCAAAGTGGTTGGCAGCAGCTGGATGCGACGAACTGAAGATCGAGCTCAGTAGCGTGTCATTGGAGAGGCCGATGTCCAGCAGTGGACTGAAATACACTGATAATGATGATGATGATGTATCACAAAATATTGTAGGTTATTCATTTATCTTTCAATTACATCTACATATACTTTTGGAGGGCTGACGCATCTGCTACTGTATCTGTCATGCAGTGTGTCTTCACTACCGAGCTTTGGCGAATTCTCGCGACATATCTAGCCAAATAGGTCACGTCGCGGTGTATTCGGACGGACACGGTTGCCTGTTGGAGCGCCGTCGCTCTGGCATTTCGCACACGATAGCTTCCGGCATTTTGTCCAAATATTCATGTCAACTGTGAACATACGCAGAGGTACTTCGTCGGATACCATACATGAAGATTTATAACGCCAGCGACATCTCATCGTCAATCCTTTCTCGTTCCGCTTTTGGAGATGGGTGTAATCTTAGATGTGACTAAAACAATTAAGGAATCAATAACATCCGTTTTCATTCAAATAATTTCATTCAATATATCGTTCACATGTAAATAAAAACATTTAGTGAAAGTAATATATCATCATAGATTACCGCTTGGGCATGTTCGCTCTCATACAATGGTAAAAATAAATCGCCAGAAATAATCTAGCTAGGAAATATTCACATCTCTCTTTTAAATAAGACTGAAATTTTGCCGTGTCACAGTGCGGCTTTATTCGGCTTAGGTGTACACGTTGGAGCTTATCCGGTGCGTCAATATCAGACGACTGTGATCCGTTTATCATTTATATGTTACATGTATTACACGGGATATAGAAACAACTTGCAAAATTTGGTCTCTACTGGTCATAGAGAATAGAATTATTTATTGTGTTATTGACATAAAACCTTTAATGTTGATCTCTTAATTGTTTTCTCGTAGATGTATTCTACAAAACGACGCTAATAGTTTCATTCGCAAGAATGCGGTGTTAATATGAGCCGTATTGTTCCATAACAAAATCATCATCATCATCAGCCTATAACTGTCCACTGCTGAACACAGGCCTCCCCTATAGCGTGCCACGTTGCTCGGTCCTCGACCTTCCTCATCCAATGCCTACCGGCGATCATAACAAAATACCGTATGAGATTAGGTATCATCGTCATCATCGGTCTATTTCAGTCCACTGCTGGACATAGGCCTGTCCCCAATGAGCGCCATCGCGCTCTGTCATTGCTCTGTCGTAGCTCTGCCGTAGCTGAAATATACGAATCTCTTAGTATCGACGTTCGTGGTTATTTTAGTTTTCATTTCAATTGTTACTTTTCTAGGAGCATATTTTTCACAACTGGTCATAGGAATGTAGAACACTACCAAGATTCACCAGATAACTGGTTGTATGTATCACTTTGGAAAGACGAACGAGTCTATTGACGAATGAGTATACCTCGAATACAAATACAGATTTCGAGGTCCTACTGCGACCTTCAAGTTAGGAAAACCCAATAATACTTTTCCCGACCCAGTAATCGAGCCCACGACTCTTTGATCGGCAGTGGTCCTCGCAACCACTAGACCAACGTGGCTGTCAATAGACAGTCGTGGGATTCCGATTCTTTTTATAGTCATATTCAAATATCGAAATAATCGCTATGATTTTAAATAATGTAACTTCGGATTCATCATCAACATCGGCCTATTTTCTCCCACCGCTGGACATAGGCCTTTCCAATAGCATGTTAATGAGCTCGATCTTGAGCTGTTCGCATACAACTGATGCCACTTTGCGTATATCGTTCCTCCAGCTACCGTAATGTAACTTAGATCATAGTAAATGTAGTAAGCAATAGACACCGAGCCTAATAAAATCTATTAGCCGTGCAGGTGTGCACGACATATTTCCTCACCTTTACAGCAAGTAACACAAATCGTGAGGAAACCTCTGTACCCTAAGGTTCCCCATAGTGTTCCCTAAAGCATGTGAGCTTGGCTAGCGTAGCGGAGTAGATCTTGACCCTTCTCGGTCTACGAGATCCGTGTCCAATAGTGAAAAGATAAGAGAGTTTATGTTGCAAAATTAATCTTGCATGGACGTGTTACCAGGTCATGTTGATTGTGACGGAAACATGTTTAATCACTGCACATGATTGCGCTGGTAACGTCGTTGGCACGTATTGGGAGAAACGGTAATCAAATTCTCACGTTGATGCACCCGCGACAACATATCGACACACGAATAAGCAACCGGTAGGTAAAATGATGAACTTTAGTTATACACTAAAATTATATATTTAATATAGCGCAATATAAAACGCGTAATCCACAAATGTTATAGTAATAATATAAAAAATTGTATCTTACATTTTAATGTTTGCTTTGGTTATTTGATTTCAATGTAGACCACACCTGTAATATGGTAACGTAATACGGATAACTTCAAATGAAAACACAGAATATTACATAATTTATGTACGTACCTATATACATACATACATATACGTTCTCGTCTCTTGTCATTTATCTAAATAATATACGAGTATGACACAGGTAATTAAAGGTACAGTTATTTTAATATTTATCTGAAATAAGATATTAATAAAATATAGACGGCCTCGTTGTTCGTTGGTTGCAAGCGCGACTGCCGATCGAGAGGTCCTGGGTTCAAACCCGGAGCGGGTACTGATAGATTCTTCTAATTTAGAATTTCTCGCTGTGACTCTGAGTCAGAATTTGTACCCGATGTACGACAATAGGTTCACCACCTATTCCATGGAACTTAAATGTAACTGGTGAAACGTCGGAGAGTACCTACTACATTCCTCTTTCTACATTTATAAAATACATCGACTTTCTGTATTTATAGCCGAAGGGTAGACTCTA
>DWME01002976.1:0-19442 GCA_018244795.1 Parelbella ahira ahira | reverse complement strand
TGGAATATGGGTCTCCTCTCATATTGAGAGGGTCAAGGCCATAGTCTGCCACGCTGGCCAAGTGCGGGTTGGCAGACAGATATTATTTATATGTACCTACAAACAAGAAAATGACAGTGTAGCATTATTATTTATATATACTTTATGTAATCGTGCAGATGTAATCTACGTATTCACTAAAATCTATAATTTCAAATGATTTCAATCGTTATAAAGTTTGAACTAAATATGTGTTCACATTTCGTGCCTCTATCATATAAAGTATCCTACGTCGTTTCAAGGGATCCTGTACCACATTATGTATTCTACATCAATTATATTATAGCACCATAATATGTCACTTACAAAGTATCCAAAATGTGTCTTATAGGTATCCTATCTCAAATACAATTTATTCTGTCAATGAATATGTAGAAACACTTGTACCACGATACGGTGGAAGATTGCAAGCGATGTGTAAAGTATTACAAGCTAATAGGATGGGTGGTTGCTAGCAACAAATTTCCACAACCGTTTATGTGTTTCAGAGAGCTTGTAAAGCAATCAGTCCCAGTTGTGATCATAACGTCCTTGTATCTAAAGCTCATCAGAGGCCCTCGCTGAAGGCGCACAGTTGAGCATTTAGGTAAATGATCCACGCCCATCAGACAACGTAAAGTGATTCCAGTCTACGGTATATTCTGGCTCGGAAACTATTGTGATGTAAAAAGTCACATCATTCGGTTTTTTAGTCATTGCACTTAAGAAGAACCATTTCATAAATGCGCATGTTAGATTTATGTTGTTAATAGATTATTTATAAATCACCGCATAGTAAGAGAAAAGAAACTTTCGAGAAGCTAATTAACTTTTTTTTACATAAATTCGAAATTATAAAACGTACCGCAGCGAAGCCTTAAAAATAAATGTAAAAGAAAACGGCTTAAGTAATTTAACAAGTAATCTTTTATGGGTGAATCCTTTACGTAGAAAGCCATGGCCTGTTTTATTTTTTTAGTATAAAACTCAAAACGCTGGTGGATGTATCAATCAATTATAAAAGTCGACGCCTCGAGCGATATACGCTGGCAGATAGGCCGCACCCCTGCTTACGTTGCTACGGTTCAAGTCATGAAATAAGAGCGTCTTTAATGTAAGCAGCGGTCATTATGTTCTTTTGTTCCGACTGAAATTATGTTATATAATTCTTTTTTTAATTACTTCCTTGTTAATGGAGCTAATGCTAATTTCAACGCAATTACAATTTTTAGTAGTCTCGAATAGTTTAGCTAAGCTTCTAACCATAATAAGTATTGTTAAGAATTTTATATTACTTATATTCATTACATACCTCCATTTAATATATTAGTTCCCATAGTGGTTGGCAAAGACTATAAACTTCCACTGGTTACCATCCTGGAAAATGAGTAACATTAATTATTAAAGTCACCATGCCTGAATATTAAAACTACTTTTGATATGGTCCTCTTTTTTCTTATATTTTATCTATATTGTATTACTGAAACTAAAAGCACAGATCGCTTTTAACTTGTACCATAGCAAGTTCTATTGCTCACAGCCCTAATCAATACCTATCGGCTGTTATTTGCCGACATGACGTTTTTATTAAATAAACGTCAAGAATACCGGACATATCTACGATTGGACGTGTTCGTAAGTGAAGAGGGATATTAAATGGACGGACGGACAAACAATATTAGGCTACATGGAAACAAACTGTTCTGTAAGTATCCAGTAACTGAATTGTAATTATAGAAAAAAATAGTTATAACTAAAGGAGAGTCACTCAACGTATTCTCTAACTAAATTAATTTAATCGTTGGGCGTTAAAGTTAGTTATAAGTCTTGAAAAACAATGACCCATCAATGTATCAATCACATGACGTATGGTATGGTAAATATATAAACGTCTCGATTACTCTATCGATACGCTGATAGTGGAACAGAACACTGAAAACATTGTTATAGACATGTAAATGGGCACAGCGGTGATGCTTACGAAAACATCCCTTGAGATCGGCTGCTATAACTAACAAAGATAATGCCCATAATAGCGAAGCTCAGAGATGCTATAGAGAATCATAAACTTTGCCATACACCAACTAGAAAATAAAAAAAATAAAATTTTCCCCAATCAGATGTAAGATCTCAAGAAACATACATGAAATCACATCGTTATTACAAACAAATCAATCTACATATCCCTGTTATAATGCATTTCAATTTAACACGTGCGTCAGATAAGCTTTTTCCCACGGATTGTACGTACCTCCAATTAAGTCGTTGGGTCCTGCGTCACCATCCAATTTATCAAACTAGGTTAATCCAGGATATAAATCTTACATTAATAACGAAATGATATACGCGGCTTCCGTCGTCATTTTCCAATGTTATCGTAAGAGATAATGAAAGGCCTCCATCGACTTCCGCAATAGAACGGAAGTAATTTGAGAAACAATACTAATAATATATCGGAAAACCAAAATAATATGGTCATCGTATTTGTGTATGTGTTGTCTAAACAACCAGCATAATATAACGATATATACAAATTTCCAACTACATACACATACATAAATTTACACTGAAATGCTGAAAAAATACACTTTATATTAATCGTTCTAATACTTCTGGGTGTTAATTGAAGTCGTGAATGACTAAATATCTGTGTCTGAGACCGGTTGAACATTGGAGGACTTTAAGTAATACACTAAGCAAGCATACAGGAAGGTAAAATTAACCACGGAAGTAGTTGAAAGGAACCGTACAGGGAGCTATCGTTTCCTCTCAACTAATATATTCGAAATTAATACTGTTCTATTACCGTCCAAACAGAAATTAAATTCGAACAACTGAATATAGTTTTAGTTAGTTACACACTAAGTTTTTTCATTAACAAAAATAATAAGGAAAGTAAGGACCATCGATTAAATCGGAGACGTCTTAAAAAATGCCAGGCCGAAAGTACCTTGAAAAGATGAACAACTACGACGATGTTATTTAAAGTCAAGATCGTTATATAACGATATGTATGTATGAAAATAATAAAAAATGATATTTTAAAAAGTAAATCTAAAACACTTGCATTAGTAAAAAACTTGTATCGCAGTAAGTACATTGGATCATATACACAAGCGAATTTAAATACCGCCACGTTGTTAGATCGATCGTAGCGAAGCTGAAACGTATCGGAATATTCGATATTCGCTCGGTTCCAGCAATATTCACAATATTCATAATATTCAATATCGCCGGCGGTTAAATGTAATGTAATTTTTATCTTCCGGAAGCCTTTTCGCCGATCGTGCAGCTATGCATGAGTTGCAGTTAGCTATCAAATTTTATTTCCCTGTTTTGTTACACGGTTTTTACATTCAGAGTTTTATTTAAATTGCACGGAATATCTTTATTGTGTTATATAAATGTATATAGAGAAAGGTAACACTGTGGCCATAACATTTTCTGACGGTAAGTAGCACCTGTTTTATTTGTGATCTGAATTAAAGGTAACGTGCGAAATTAACGAGTTGCTAGTATCTGTATACGATTCTTTTATCCGTCTACTTAGTATAATATGTTCAGCTGACTTCGAATTGTAGGACTGTAGGAAGGACTCCTAAGATTTAGTATTACTTCATCTGGTAATAGATATATTAATAATATAATCGTTATAAAGATAACATTAACGATACTGTGGACAAAATCTATACAATGGCTATTTAAAATAATTAAATTGTACTGCAGTATTTTTATTCAAAAACCGGATTTTTTAAATTATTAGGTCAGTTGTTTAACGGTAAAAACCAATTGACCAACAAAATACACTTGGCCACGACTACAGTTTATAAGAAAGAAAAAATAAAATTAAAACTGCCACAGTAATGTATACAAATGGCAGTGAAACTTTTAACATCAAAGAGATAACTTCATCTGCATGGCTTTAACCCCGACAGCTATTGTACGTCTGAACTGAGCATAAAAGTAAAAAGTAAAGTAACAGCCTATTATAGCTACGAGCAAATATTTCCTTGCGAAAGGGCTTTTGTAATGCAAGTGCAGTTTTACGTGAGATTTTTAAAAATTTTATCTTGAATGAGAATTCATTCGATTATCAGCCGCAATTGGTTGAAAAGCTATTATTTTGTCTGAAATGAATACTTGTTAAATTAGAAATATGTATTAAGAGAGGTAATTATTTTGGGTTTATATTAAAATGTTGTGACATCAAATAATGGATATATTTCAAATTATTCATTACTAGTTTCGTATGAATGCAAATCTGGATAATCGTATAAATTGCTCGTACTTTTAGTTTCAATATTTATTTAAATAGACCTTGTTCACTATATTTAGAGGTAAAAATTAAATTTTCACATCACATGTTTACACAAGAATATATGTATGTCAGATAACTTTAGCTATGTATTAAGTTTATTAACACAATTCTTTAAATTCCAATAAACCCAATTATATGACTACCCTCGAATATTGACAAAAACGATACTTTTGACATTTATGTAATCATACAATTATTGTCATCTGATTAAAGGTTTCCAATGCAATTTTTTACGAATACATTGTAGTTGAAGCTTAATAGCCTTTAGCGGCCAATTTTACTAACTTGTTAATCTTTCCCGTGAGCCGGCGACCGCGCCCATCCTGTCGGAATGGACGGGGCGCGGTTCGAATCCAACGATGCACTTCGAACTTAGCACGCGATTGGGGAGAGTCGATTTGGGTAATTCAGCTATAATTGGGCCAAACAGCAGTACAAAATTGCAAAAAGTTTTTATGTATTCAATTTAAAGATTAACGAATGTTTCTAATAGATGCAAGGATGTATAATGAATATACGTAAGTATATACATACATCATATTATGTCAATCTCCGTTATGGTTGAATCGAAATTTAATAGTAAATACACGTGGGATGTAATAGGTACCACAAGCAGATAATGATGTGATCTCGGAGCACACAACGTGTTATTCAATATACATATCGTAATGCTGAGATGGCTCGGGGCTCGCAAAGAATGAGGGCGCATACCGTCATACCGCCATACCGCTATAACGCCGTAACGCATTCTCTCGCATATTATTAATAATTTCTCGAGATATTGCCGGATTGTTGACGTCATATGCAAATTAAAACGTTGTAGGGGTAGCTTTGAGGTTGGGAATATTGTCAACGTTAGCCAGGATAGGATTATATAATATTCACTGTATATTTTATATATTTGTGCATAAACATGACATAACCTCATGCCTGCATTTCCCTAGGAGGGTAGGCAGAAGAATGTGACGCTTCGTTTACCAGTTTCGATATACGTTCCCTGGAATAGGGATTGAGCTTATTGCCATAACCCGGTACAAATCTAGATTTGGAGCTATATTTAGGAATTGCAAGTTAGAAAATCCCAATAATAACTGACCCGGGGATGTAATCCAAAAACTCTGTACAATGGTGCTTGCAACTACTAGACCAACGAGGCAATCAAATACAAAAATATATTATATTATTAAAAATATTTATATAGAATTAGATTACTGAGCAGACGAGTTGTTGGACCACATACATACATATATAGATAAGGTGCATAAATACTTTGACTCTAAAACAAAAATAAAGTATAACTATATATACATATACTCGTATATTATATGAAACGGGCCAAGAATAGTTCCCTGTGGAACACCTAAACAGGTATAAGGGGGTGTTCATATCTACTTGGAGGTAGTGTACTTAGGTACTGTTTATTCCCTTTTACAGTTTTACGTGCGAGAAATATGTGACAAGGTGCAAATTGATGGAGACCTCAAGCGCTGTCTATTTGCATGAAGCGTCATTAAAAATTCCATTCGCTTGGAGCGACCGCTGAGTTACCTGTTTTTAATTTTGGACTTAAACTTCATAATCTCTCCGATCTATTTTGGCCGGATATGCATTTCAAAGGGATGCTCTTTTAGTTTCGTAGTTTACCATATAAGGGCTCGATTTTACGGTGCATTACCTTAGTTATTTTAAATATAATTCTGTTTTCTTTCTAGTACCTAAGTCCAAAAATCTAGATATTTAAAATTTCTGATATTTGACGATATTGTTTGTACTATTAAGTTTAGACAGTACAAGTTGTTAATAAGGCTATTAGTAGGTTAGAATTTATCCGTAACAGGACTGCTGGAATGGGACTTATAGTGTAACAAAAGTCCAGTAAGTAGGTATAGATGGGCGCAGTTAGCATTAATATCGTCTTATCCGTCCTATTCGAAGTTGATAATAAATATATAAATACATACTCGTACGTTGTTACCATTGAAAATTAAGGTGATACCCTCTAGTACACAATCAGTCTAGAATGTGCCAAGCCTCTAGTAGACCGAGGACTATATCTTTTGGATCGAAATACAAATGGTTTCATCAACAATTGATTAATGGTAAAAAATGAATTTTACCATGGTGAATCCCAGGGTGAACCGCGTTTGTATTGTATCACTTATCAGTAGTCTATGTATTAACATTTACAAGATTTTGACCATTTTGAATAGTATTATACTTTAGTCCCAGATTTTGACCTCTTTGACTAGTATTTTAGTCGTCACTTATACAATAGGAAATTTTCTAATAACTGAGTCAAGGATGACAAGCTGTCTGTTTTATGTTTTGAATTATATGTTGTAGGTATTTCCAACATTTTCACGTAATAACACACATTATTTAGAGAATAACATACTCTCAGAATAGTTGAAACAGTTTTCAAACTTCTCTGTGTATACAAACTTCGATTGCAAGGTCCGGGCTTGATTCAGTAACTTAACTTGTAATGTCAATTCTTATGTTACACTAGCCGTGCCCGCGACGTCGTTTGCGTGGAATTTAATAAAAAAGTTATTGCTCAGTTATTCCGCAGAGGTGGCATGCGCATGGGCTGCACGCGGTACTGGAAAGTACTTGGACATTGCAACATTACTTCATTATTTAATTTTAAAATGTAATGTAAATGTTAGCCGGAACAAAAAGACAGACAGACAAAAAGTTAAAAAATTTTATTTTGGTATATCTACCGTGTATATGCATATAATATGAATTACAAACAGACACTCCAATTTTATTCATCCGTATAGATAGTAACAGATTTCTCTTTTTCCTTATTCGTTATTTCTTGTTATTTTTCATCTAAACTAAAAATACAATAATTACAAACATACATATATAAGTTTATGACTCCAAAAGTAGTACTTTTATAATAAAGATGTCTGCAACGTTTTTACAATATGTAGATTAATTTTTGTTTATTACACTACTAGTTGTTTTTCAAACTGCACTCTCCTTATTGGTTTATATTCTTTCACGTTTCTCCCGAGTCCAAAAGTTCAAAATCTAGTTATGTTACCTTTTCACCATAATATATTGTACTACAGCGTGACATCACGCCCTTATTTTTCTTAAGAGGTAGACCGAGGTGTGGTACCTTACCACGTTTCACCAGTTACTCTTAATGACTTTCAAATTCTAGAAAGTATATGTATACTGGTTTAACTCGTGCATTTTTTTGATATCCAAACTAATTTTGGGCTCATCTTAAATTTTAGTTCATGAGCTCTCACCGATCGCAGAAAGATCGCGGCGGAGACAAGGAATCATGACACATTAGATACAGTGAAGTGTATACATTATTGTGCAATATTAGACATGAACAAATTGGAGCAATTATAATACATTGTATTTGCTGTACATTCAAATATGCCTTACACCAAATGTTTAACACATCTTCCAATACACACACACAAGTCATTAGTTCGATACCCATATGTGTCCAGAACTAGCAATTGCTCTGAAACTTTGCTCCATACACGAAGTTCAACTGCAAATTGAGTCCGAACTGGATTTCGGAACTAAACTTGTAGTGTCAATATTTAGATGTATCTGGTCTTATCAATATTAAGTAACTATTTTGTAACTTATAGGATGCAACTATGAATACGGTAAAAATATGTAGGGGCAAGATAAATGTGCTGTTTTGGAATCCTCTATCAAAATATTGATTTCCAGAAACATGTTCATTGTATGTATGAGAATCATTGCTTGTATGATTATAAGCCGGCTTATTTGTTTTTATTTTAAAATTGGATGTGGGTGCATTAATTGTTTTTTTTTTTATCTACCATTAACCTCTGTAGACTCTTATGCTGCCTCTAACCCCCGCGGGAAACTTGACAAACTTCGCCCGCAAACATTTAAATCTGTTGCAATAAATTCTTCTAAAACTTGTTTCTATCTGTTTCAGGTAAGTCTCGAGCGGAGCGAACGAAGATTCAGAACAACAAAGTATCAAACAAAATAAACGCATCTCCATAAAATCGCCTCAAAACACAAACTTGGTGCATAAATATAAAATTTTCAAGTTAAGAGCGAGTTTAAAATTTTCTGGAGCGTATATGAGTGGTCTTGCTTCGACATGCGGTTTTGCTTGTAAATAATGGATCCTTGCTTATAGCGTAGCTTTATAATATAACGAGCACTGTCTCATGACAAACAAATCTCAGTTAACAGTTATTTTATACTCTGTACTAGATGATCTACATATTCAAATGTACCAAATTATTTCACCTTAAATTAAGAGAAAAAAAATCCGAAAACTAAAACCTGAACCGATAAATCCTTAATTATAGATACTTTTTTTCTTGCGTCACATGCGTTGCGTCCTTTACAGTAGTTTTTATTCCTATCGTTTTCGATTCAAATACTTTTAATTAAAAGTTGAAACAAAAGTTCGCTTGTATATACGTAAATTAAAATATAAGCTTACTGTTTCTATGTACATATCAAATAACGCTGTTTCAGTGGAAGCATTTGCGAGGAAGCATTTTGTAAAGCAACATTAGCTCTAAGTAAAGATCGTTAAAAGTCCCGAGCGGCTTAGTCCATTAGCTCCGGCCCGACTTGTCGTCGGGATCTCTATGCAATATGCAGCTTAAAAATACGACCAAGGAGTACCGGCTTTGAAATGTCCTGAGTATACGTTAATGCAAATATTCCTGGCTATGGCGTCTGAATGGGACGCCATTTGGTAAATGTTCGGTATTTCTTTGGTAACTCGTTTAAATTTATAAACGAATGTCTGCTAGAATTCATTAATAGATATTGCTTTTTAACAGCGTGTTTTATCGTGTTACCTTATTATCTACGCCATTCATCATAATATCTATAAAACAGCTAATAGTATCATCGACGTTAAATTAATAGTCTCTTTATTTTACACTTAGTCTTACTCAGTTACTTCGCTGTGTTATTTTTAGTCAATTTGCACTAAATACAATACTCATCTCGCAATTGTTATTTAATATGTTATTCAATACCAAATGACGTCGTTCTGATAAGTATTGAGTACATTTTTTCTCTTTTATCGATTCTCTTTGTCGGTATTTTAATTCTTAACTTTTACAACTTTTATCATTTTTGTTATACCGTAAAGTCAACTAATTATCTTATTACAAGATGAAAAATGTTAATTTACTTTGTTACCTTTTGTGTTTTCGACAAACATAAATTGAAAACACAATGCCCACAACCTAATATTTACACTGAACAAAAATCTAGGAGTAAATCCTTAGGGAAAAGATTTCATTTTTTTGTAAACAAAATTGGACGATCCGAAATCTTGTAACGGAATTACACTTGTCCTCCTCGTTCCTTTTGGCGTTTTTTCGACAACTTTTTTATATTAAAAATAGGAACATTTCCTTTGTTTCGCCTGAATAAGCCGGCGTTGAAAAAAATAATTGGGAATCATCCTCCGAAGTAATTGAAGACATACAACATTTTCAGTAGAATTTTTATGAACAACTTTTGCGATATTTTCTTTTCAAATAACAAGTTATATAAATGGAATTGTACAAAGAATCGTTCCTTTACTACTCTAAATTATTATAAAAACGAATATTTACAGAATTTGTTTCTATAGAAAATTCGTATTGTAACTTTTACTTAAGACCTCTCTTCATACGAAGAAAGTAAGAAATGAGCCGGTACTAGTATCACATCCGCTGCTATTCTTGAGAGCTCAATAATTCCTCTGAATGGATAATCACACCTTGCAAACTGAAAAATAAACTATTTTTATTGCTTCATTGTCGATAGGCATATGTAGGTGTAGTAGGGTAAACAAGTGCTTGTAAGTCTAACAGGTATGATAATTGCAAACGTTCTGTAAAGTTAAGCAACGATGGTCCCGCGACCATCGTTGCTTAACTTCGACACCTGGCTGTGACCGTTAGTGGCAAACCACGCAGCTGACGTTTTTCGAAGGGCAAGTTGAGCCTTTGGTGACATAGCATATTATATAACAAAATATTTTATACATTTAATATTAATAATACCGGCAAGATCGTTCAAGTGGAGAGTACGTCAAGACGCGCACATATTTAACATTAAATATATGTAGGTATAAAGGAGCGGCAGTTTAGAGTGATTCATTGAGCCCGAAGTAATTTTTCGCCTTAATTGAATACAGAAGTTAACGTGGGTGAGGTTCCTACGCAACGTAAAGGAGAGTGTACGTACATATTATGTATGTATTCGTATATACAGCGATACTGGTCTTATGAGAGAGCCTATACACTCATTTATTATAGACTTTAACAAGTAAAAGAAGTTTATAGACGTATTACTTTGGGAATGTTTATTACAGTATATTAATCTTTTACAGATAAATGACTTTTTCATATTATAAAATCCTGTTTAATGTTTAAACCATTTTGATGTGAAATGCTGAAGTGACGTTAGAGAAACTATATTACACCAAAAAAATTTAAAAATATCGTGAATAAACTTGCCTTTGTCCTCAAATCCTCATGAACGCCTAGGAAAAACTATTCGTTTTGAAGAGTCATAGGTAATATGTGTCCGAAAACAGAGACCGACAGAGCGATCCACTCCTTGCCTGTCTAGATAAAAAAAGTGGAATCTGAACCGTGGATAAGAAATACGAACATGATTAATCAACAGTTAAAATTAACTCTCCTTTCAAATTTTCATAATGATTAGGTTCGTTAGTGACTAATCTCTATGATCCATAGAATACATCGCCATTAACGACCCAGTGGCTGATTTATACGCTAATTTAGTTTACATATCAAACGAAAATCGTAATTTTCGAAAGCTCGGTACGCGTTTTCGTATTGATTGAACCAATTGTCGCTCGTTCCGTTCGTGAAAATGTTATAGATTTTCAGAATCTAGAATTTACTGCATAAATCCAATAGGTACAATCCGGTTTCATTTTGTGAGAATTTGTTGCTAAAAATGTTGCGTAAAATTTCTTTGATAAATTTGTAAAAGAAAATATAAGAACTTATTGTATATAATTAATAGTTTTAATTCTAATTTATACCAAATACTTTGATATCGACAGTTTCTTTTTTGGTTATTGTTTCGTAATTTGTGTTAAACGTGAACGTTTTTTTTAAAATAATTTATAACTTTTAAGTTTTTTCGTTTTTATTAGTTATCATAATCTGTTTAAGGGAGTACCAATTTTTTTTGACGATTACAGTTTCATCGAAATCTTAGTGCATAATATGTAAATGTGAAACTTTTTAGACAATTATGTAATTCTTTTTGAAATTTGAGTAAACTAACAATGTCGATTAGAAACTGAGAAGAGACAAATGAACCTACATTTTATGCGTAGAACCAGTAGCAGAATAATCTGACTATTTCAAAAGTTTTGTTTTAACATTCGTACTTATCTTTTAAAATATTATTAAGCAGGTTATATAATAATTATTGCGCTAGTTTTAAAATGTAAAGATAGTATTGTCAACTTCTTTCGGCATTTTGATTAAACCCAATACGTAAAGCTGCAGAAACGTCCAGTGCTTAAGCAGCCTAGGCATTGTTATAGTAGTTGAAAGAAGCTGCGGAAACGTTCAGTCTGTAAGCAGCCTATTTCATAACATTAGAACGAGTACGTCAGTAGCTTTTAGGTATCCGCGCTCCTGAGACAATAAATTTGTCCTTCTGTACGTGGCTCGGAAACTTTGCTTGTTTCATTGTTTACATTTCAGCTCGTGAAAAGGGTTAGCGATGCTTAGCAGTTAGCACTTTCTCGCTATTGTCGAGTATAATGTGTTTTACATACGCACGATTGTACATAAACTTTGAAGTTATATCATTCTTGGTATCTGTTAGGCGTCCGGTAAAATTTTTGTTCCTTCTGCCGGATTTTTGAAATCATGTTACGTAATATGTGGTATAATCAAAAGATATGTAGGTACTTAACGTTGCATGTGTTAATAAAAACAACTTGTGCATGTTCATTCACACAAATCTGTAAATTTACATATGACATAGTCATTTCTTTATATGGTTGGCGTATAAGTAGTAGGGTACAAAAACGTTCATTATACGATATCCTAAATCAATCAAAACACAAAATAATCTTTGTACCTACTGAATTCTATGACTCGTTTATGAAAATTCAACCCCGATTTCTCAACTCTTAATTATTTAACATAAATTATGGAACCACGAAATTCCTAATGGCTCACAATTTAAACAGGACTAACTTTTTTATGACAACCCACGAAATGATTCAGAGAAAGTCCCAAAAAGGTACAAAAGCTCGTCTCAGGGTGGCCGCTGTATTCATAGGACTAATGGAAATGAGAGAGTTAATGAAATGTTGGAATCTGTGTCCTAAGTAGGTAGCAGTTTAGCTGTGATAGCCTAGTCATTTAGAACTTGGTTTTCTGATTCAGATTTGTAATAGTTATATACCCTTTTGAGATAGCAGAAAATAGCCTTAGCAAATTGTCTTGAGGAATCTTCCAGAACTCTCGCTAAGATTTTGTAAGGATTCATAAGTCTATAGTAAAGCACTGGACCAGCATGGTGTATTAATAGTATATAATATTATGACTACCTTTTACGTTTCAAAGAAGTAGAATATGCAAAAGTAGTACCAGAAAGATGTCACAAAGTGTATGATAAGGGTTAATGTTAATTTCAAATTGTTATCAAAATTACGGAATACAATTACGGAATCTCTGGCATACCTCTATTAAACCCACATAGAAAATCTAAAATATATGCAATCTATTTTACTTAATCGTTTTCGACCAACCAAATTTTCCAAGGAAATTCTTTTGAAAAATAGTTTAATTTCGTCTCGTTTTTGTAAATAACTGTACAGTTTTGAGACTACGTAAAATTTCATTCTCGACTCTTCATGCAGTTTTTTCAATGTTAAGCATTCAATGAATAATTTAAATTCTGCCATCGTCATATCTCTAGGGATGAGATTTCAAAACCTCGCACTCTTCATGGAAGTGAAAAGTTTGTAAGCATTTTTAAGTTAAAATATTTACTGCTTTCATTAGAAAGTAGAATTCAATTGAAAATCCACTTTTAGGCTTTTAGGACCACATGGTATCAGGGGAGTAATATACTTCACTTCTTTTCGAGTACCTGCAATAAAGCGAAACAAAAACATAATACCTATAATATTTCTTGATATACTTTTATATACTTATCTAAAGGCGGAATAAATGTAATATTCTCTAGACTTACTACATCTCTGCGTATCCTGTTTAGAAATTAGCAATAAAATTCTGTGACTATTTTCTGAAATTCATGCTGTGATTTATGTTTAATTTGGGTCAGGATTTAACAATATTAGAGTAAATTATTTCGTTATGTATATGATACTAATAACGAATTAAGCTGAAACTGTGTTGGTTGCCAACAAGGCGGTGCTTAGCGGTGCCTCTGGTGCTATGAATAATTTAGTCTTAGGAATCGGGTGGATAGGGTACACACGAGCGCAAAATTCGTCGAACTGCCAAATCGTGTATGTGAGATGCATTTACACAATTTAGGGACAAAATTTGGATTTCTTTTATGATTAAAAAAGCTTTTTAATTGTAGAAGATAAATAAACAAATACGTAAGCGTAAGCGTATTACGTAATAATCTGTGTGAGTATCAGTACGTAAACGAGTTCTGTTAGGTTAGAACTAAGTAATTAAAAGGTGAGGACATATCCATTGATAAAATATTGTTATAAGAAATATTAGTTAAGTGGTCAAGGTGTAACAAAACTTTATGTGTGTTCTGGAAAATTTGATTGTTTTTATTTGTTGCTCTTAGAATTTAAAAGGATAATTTCTGATTATTATTAGTAACTACGTGAAATAACAAACGTAATATCAGGGCTGTATCTCACTGAAGAGGTAGACAGAGGAGTGTATAACACTTCCAAGTTTTACCCGTTAGGTCATAAGTTCCATCATAAAATGGATGGTGAGCCTGTTGCCATAAACCGGGCATATATCCGAACTTCGACCTCTCGGTCAGAAATGCGCATAAAACCACTTGATCTACGAGTCAATAATACCAAGGTTATTTAAAAAAATGTTTTAAAACTACAAAGTCAGGTCTGTAATGATAGAGTTATTTAGCACTCGGTATTCTCCACCTGCTAATAAAGAGATTTGGCATGATGAAAATATCATCATTCAGCATTTGTAAATCAGTTCTCGAACATAGACTTCCTTTATTCGGCCTCATTCCTCCTGCACCGTATGCTTTTGAATCAAGTAATTTCATAAGGTTATGATTTAAAATTTACTATTATATCACCTCCATCACGTTATGGTATAACAAGGTTAATAAATACAGTTGAAAATCAATTGTCTCAAGCAGTAATTTACCCCACGCTTATAGCCTGCGCCAGACGTGCTCCACTTCTTATAACAGCGATAAATATCACGATTGCATGTTGTTATTAAGAACGATAACATTTCTAACATTTCAGCCACATCATGTTTCATTTACTTTCTCGAATTGTAACCATAAAATATGCGACAATATGTATAAGTGTTTGTAATTTTCTATTGTCGTATAATTCAAAAATCCTAGTAACAGTTTGGGACTGCTAGTGGAAAATATCAAATTTTCATTGGCATGATAAGAAAAAACTTGTTTGACGAGAATTTACTTATTCACAAGCTTGAGATTAGATACTCGAAGGAACTGTGACTTTTTTCAGTCATTTTCCTTAATATGGTGACGTATTTTCGTACTAATATTGCAAGAGCAGACAGTGAATTTCGTTAGTCAACGATGAAAAATAACATAATGGATAAATTTATTAGGGACGGTTTGTATTACAACAACGGGTCACTAACCTAACTGCAATCTTAAACTTTTCGGTAAAAATCCACAATAAGAATGTTTTGTACTCAGAATATTAAAGCAAGTCCTGAACGATTTCAAATAAAATTAATAAAATATATCTGAAAAATTAAATTTGAAGCTTTAAATTGCAATTTCTCGACTAAAAAATGATAATGTCTAAAATACAAAACGTGAAGCGGAGAGAGTCCATAAGGAGAATGAGAGCCGCGGAGTACAAAAGCGTATTACTTATTTAAGACTTAAAACTTGAGGACCAGAAAATAATAAGCGAAAACAATATTCTTTCACAGTATTATTACCTCCATCTTAATTTGAAGTTGGATGATAATGAAAATACTACAAAAATATGTTCGCAAGAATCCCTCTGCAATAACATTAATAATTTAAAGTATTCGCCTGTCTTTTTTCGCCGCTTGTGCCGACGATGTTCAAATAAAAAAATGTATTTGAGAAACGGCGACGAAACATCTTGGCGCTGGGCTCTGTGAAAGTGGAAGCGAAGTTGAGATGTAACGTTTTGGGAAGAACAGATTTATATGCGGTGAGCTTAAAACATATTGTATGGCTATTTAAGTTTTAAAATGTTCGCTGTTTTTGTAGGAAGCTTTCCTAATATTTATTTTTATATTAAATAGCACGAAACGAAAAGTAAATTTACAGTATTGTGTTATCATAGGTAAGACAGACTTATACCTATATATTTTTCTTTTCTTTTTACAGTACTAAACTGGTACCTAATCAAAATTTATAATCTATTACGTCAGTTTATTTCCCTTTCAGAACATCTATGTTATCAAGTGGCAAAACAAAGAATACAATATATGTTGTGAAAATGAAATCTAAAAAACCCGATAACCGTTTGTATGTAATGGTGAAATACATATTTAAGTTAAAAATCTCACGTAAATATCATAACAGTAAAATCAGTCGTTATTAATCATTGTCATGCTATTAAATTCGGATAGAGATTAATTAATAACCAATATTAAATATTCTTCGTAAAAGACACAGGTAGGTAGGTAGGTAGGTAGGTATTTCTAATAACTGAATATCATAATGACTAATTTATAACAATAATGAATACCTACATAATCACATGATTTTCGAGAATCGAACCCAGAACCCTTTACATTAGAGAGCGGCAACTTCATCCTAGCACGGAACAGTTTATCCAAGTTAACTGTAATAAAACCGAGTCAAGATGGCGGTAAACAAGCACGAGTAAGTTAAACAAGCTGACCCAGTGGCTAGTTTCGAAGCAATTGAAAAATAACACAGCGGCCGCGCCTGAGGTGAGAAACTTAAAGAATTTTTACATTACAATAACAGGTAGAGTTTGTTCTCTTGTAATGGAATTCCCGAGAGAGCAAGAATGATCGTACCGTATTTTGTTCTCGAGAAATCTTGAGAAATATTGAGGAATAAATGGATCTTTAACAATTTTATTATTAACTCGAAGTAACGGGGTTCTTAATAACAATATTAAGATTTTGAAAAAACTATTACTGTAATACACGCGAATGTTCGTTCTCGGTGTGAATCGAACCCACGAACCCCAGCTCAGCAGCCCGGCTTACTAACCAATCAATGAACGAACCAGGTGAACACAAAGAACCAGATCAATGCTATAAAAATAATTCCAACGTAATTCACCAAACTGCACCTCTTACGTTATATTTATCTATCTCAAATAATACAGAGAATCTAATTGATTTTTTATAGTATGTGTAACAATATCCGTCAGATACGTTTTCTGTATGTGGTGTTACTAACTACTTAAGTCAAAGCATTTCAAATTAATTGACTCCATCATGTACCGTATGCCGATAATTATCTTACGGCATATTAATTAATACCTACTTAGATATCTTAGGTATTAATTATTAAGTAAATCGTATTTCTTACGTTTCCTGGTTCGAAGTAACAGATTAACTAACGCATTAAATAAGTAACAAGAGGCTTATTTAGTTAAAAGGCCGTCGAGGAGCGACTGAGTGAGGGAGGGAACTGAGTAACATTGAATATAAATTCTTAATCAACCGCGGTGCGTACCACTGAGCTTTTCACTTAAACTTGCTGAAGTTCGCGCAAACTTTTAATACTACCAAACTTTACTTTATGGGTTCTAATTTGACATTTAATATAGTAAATATTATATGAATTATTTTGCTCAAACGACATTGACCAGTTACGAGAGACCCGTGTCCAGCAGCGGTCTTAAAACACAATGAGTGTCAAGTTATGATAACCTTAAAATACTTTTTCTTTATAGAGGCAACCAAAACCCCGCCGGCCAACGTCATGTTTATAAGGATAAAGATATATGAGACTAAATACTCTTTGTCGAACCCATAAGGGACCTGATGTTATAATACAATGACAATCTTATCGAAATGTCATGTAAAATCATTAAAACTAACTTGAAACAAAATTGGAAAGTTTCGTGTCTTAATATCCGGGAAACATAACAGTAATACCAGAATATGACAATAGAAATATTAGGCGGAAGGTTTAGCGGTGATAGAGTAGTAAGTAGGTATGTTCTGAAGAAGATATAAACCATTTATTTATTTGGTAAATCTATAAATATTGTGCTGTCCTAAGTTTTATACAGGAGAGAACATAGAAAAGTGATATTTATTTAAAGTAAATCGTAATGTGCATTAACATTACCATATTTTATTACAATAATGTGACTCCTAAAATTATAATTAATTAACATTGTTTTATCACAATTTAATCTTCCTCCGAATATTTAGCAAAAGTTTAATCTATTTTTAAATTAATTAAGAATTGAGCCTAAGATCCAGTCCGGTCTTAAAATAAGCCAAGAGTTTGATAAATATTTAAGTTTTAATCATACTATCATGGAGATAAGTAAGCATTTAACTAATATCATTCAAATTTTTGCTATGATCGCGAGTTAGCATCTATAGCTTTGATGGAGTTATTTAGATACTTTACTTCGCAAATAGCATTGTCTTATCAAGTAGACATCTATGTCATCTTAGAAGGATTCTGTGCCATCAAATGGGTTAGCAGCCAAACGGTAACCTATCGTATAATTAAAAACAGGACAATCATCTTACCAGAATGCTGCTTAGGATTGGTTTTTGCCTAGGTCAAGTAACCATCGACGTTAAGCCTATTGCAATATCCTTTCCCTGGTTGATCTGGTGACTAGCGGACCTGCTGGAGACAAGATTCAAAAGGATATACAGTCTAGTAAATGTTCGTTTCATAATAACAACGGCCTCATCGCTCGAGTGATTGCAACCGCTCCTCTGCCTTTCTTTTCAGCTTGGTATAACAACTCTAAATATCAAGAGGTAACGTCAGGTAATTTACTATGAACATAAATCTGAAAACATAATAGTTTTTGGTCATGTTGCCGCAGAGTGCATTTCCCGTGTATTCACTTTGTGTTCTAGCTGTTTGTATTTTCATAAACTTTCCCTTCTAACCCTGCAATGTTAGCGCCATTAATCCCATATGTCATTTAAGCAGGCTAACGCTAATTGCACTCTGTACTCCGAACTAACGAGTGCTAATGACTGTGAGCGAAAACACGAACGCAATATATCACCGCTTTCGTTACAATTTTTATTTTGCACTGCCCCCCAAACTTTCAGTGTATTTGTGCCATAGAAATATGACGTCACCCCCAAATGATTTGTGTACGAAATACAATATAAGGTACGTGTCGCATGGCTGAGTAAAGCGAAAATATTCATAGTATCAGGATGATTTTTTTGACACGCGTTCGTTGTCTGAAGGTATTCGTGCGTATTCGTCTTTGTTGTCTAAACCTTTAGATGTGATGTGATCGATGTAATAAGATGCGATGTGTTAAAATGTGATGTAGATGTGAAGTATTCATATTAACATTAATATCCTATGGTAAGGTTGAACATTCGTCATCAGGACTTCAGGTTTACCCTAACGCATGTATAATACAATAAATTAGTAAAAACTAATACCCCAGAAGCATAATAGTTAGCGGCTCACGTTGGAGCTCCTGAATACAAATCTATACGAATAGAAATGAGTATGTAAAGCTAGGAGGACTTTTAAAATTAAAATATATCTTGCTATAAGTGGTAGGAAAACATTGTGACAAACCTGCATTCCTTTGATTTCTTTATGTTGTTCTCCGAGGCTTGTAGAATTTGCTAACTTATGCTTGGCCAATATGGCACATAACCTTAAAATTATTTACTCTTGGCGAAGACTTAGAACAAAA